>CAIGRB010092548.1:0-17878 GCA_903798255.1 Fraxinus quadrangulata | reverse complement strand
GAAATTGACAATTTTATTATCTAATGACTTTAAAAAAGTAGAATGTAGTAGTACTAGTTATGGAACTTTAACATTTTCACACAATCAATACGCTATCTTTCGTTTTTTCTAAACCACAAATAACTTCATTAATCACCTAGGCACACAAACAATCTTTTTTTTATCCAAATCACAACTCACAAGTGTATAATAAGTTCAAAAACAACAAATAAAAAAAAAGAACAATAAGAAAAATAACTTAAGTGGGAATCTAAAACTTATCAAGATAAAAGAGAGAAATAGGTGATTCGGGTAGAAATTAGCAGACTAACAAGCAAAAGGTGACTAGTGATTTGTTATTGAGAATTGCATTTTGTTTAGCAGTGGCAGTCAATCGTCAAATGTTTGAGAAATGAGAGTTTTGGTTAGGGCTTCTGAAGTTGTGGGCTTGATTTGCAGTCGTAGTTTTGTTGAATTATGATTTAGATTGTTGAAAATAAATATTTTTTTCTATTTCATATGACTTGGGATTAATTTTAGTTTAGATTAGATATTGGGTCATAACGTTTGTTATGGACTTATAAAATCATCAGGTAATAATGATGAACTTAGTTTTCTTTATATGATTATTAATGGGTTTGTTGTAATTTATATTGCTAAATTGGTATTTTTTCTAAAAAAATGAAAACTTTAAAATTTGTAAGTTAATAAAATTAATTTTTAAATTAAAAATTTTTAAAACGGTTTGGTTCGGTTAGAGGGAAAAAAATCGCGGATCCACGTGGACTCGAACCAACGTTTTCAAACTATCAATTTCAGTTTGATTTGCGATTTCATGATTTTTTTGTGCATCCCTAGTTATAGGTATACATTTTTTACTAAATAGAAATAGAAGTTTAACAATTACTCTTGATGCCATAGTTTTTGGAAAAGACACTTCTATTATTAATACAATAAATTCATTAGAATTGCGAATAAGGTGTGGTGGACCTTTACATTGAAATTCAAAATCAAAACCAAAAGTTTAAATAACTTCGACGAAAATCTAGATAATTTAGAAAGTTTACAATGTTTAAAATATCTACACTTAGAAACCTTAAAGACTGATTTCATACAAAAAATCAAAGAATTAATATTTTTCAATAAAACATTATTTAAGGTAGATAGTGTGTGTATATATATATATATAATTTTAGAATTAGTTGAAAAGATTCAAATAATAGGATAAGACTATAAAACACTGGGATAAAAATAAGTTATATGCAATACTAGAAATCATAAACGAAAATATAAAAACTAGAACAGTAGAAATCAAACATACAAATCAAGACAGAGACGATTTTAATATACAAATTAAAAAATTATTATATTTAAAAGTAATAAAACCCTCTAGCAGTTAACATAAATCGGTAGTTTTTATAGTCATAAATTATAGTGAAATTAAAAGAGGAAATGCAAGAATGACCATAAACTATAAAAGACTAAATGATAATACTATCGAAGATGGATATAAAAGACCAGACAAACACATATTAATAAATAAAATAGAAAACAGCAAAACATTTCAAAATTTTATTGTAAATCTGGATTTTGCAAATATAAATAGCAAAAGACTATTCTTTGGACAACTTTTACTACACCATTAGGACATTTTGAATGGCTAGTCATACATTTCGGATTAAAAAAATACACCCTCTATTTTTTAAAGAAAGATGAATTATATATTTAATACTTTTTTATTTGTTTGTGTGGATATAGATGATATTTTAGTACATAGTAAAAATCATAAAAAACATATGAAACATTTAGAGATAATTTTAAACAAATTTATAGAAAATGGTTTAATTATAAGTAAAAAGAAAATGGAAGCAAATAAACAAAAAATTGAATTCTTAGGAGAAGGAAAAATCCAACTGCAACCACACATAGTACAGACATTTTTGTAGTTTTCATATAAAATTGAAGAAACCAAAAAATTACAAGCTTTTTAGAATTTTGAATTATGCTAGACATTTTATTAAAGATTTAGGAAATAAAATATGACTATTGTATAGCAAGTCATCTAGCAAATGACAAAAATAGTTTAATCGGTTAGACATAAAGTTAGTTAAAATGATAAAAGAAGAAGTTAAAAATTTACCACTTTTATAATTACTTTTAGGTTGTGAATATAAAATAATAGAAATAAATGGATGTGAACTAGGATGTGGACGAATCTTATATTCTAAACCAAATAAATACATTGATAAAAATGAAGAAAAGATTTTCAGATATGCTAGTGAAAAATATAAGATAAAAGGAAAATATTTAACCAGTTTAAATTATGAAATAAGGGCTATTATACATTTTATAGAAAGTTTTAAATTATTTTTAAATACTAAATTTATTATTAGAACATATTGTGAAGCCTTAGTAAAGTTTAATAAAAAGAAAAATCTTGATAAAATAAGACATGAACAATAGGTAAAGTTATATGAAATATTAAATAGTTATAAAATCAATATAGAACATATAGACAGGAAAAATAATATTTTGACAGATAATTGAAGTAAGCAAGTTATTAGTTTTCTAACTAACTATTTTCATGGTACAGAATGATCAGAGGATGATAAACTTTGGAAATGTCACTCTAAGAGTGGCTACACAAGAATCTAATCTCCGATTATGAGGAAATAATTTAGAAAGATTTCTAGAGAGGGAACGTTGTCTATTAGATAATCTTGGAATGACATTTGACTCTAAACAAAAATTAGACAACATTAATTCTCTAGCTAATCATTTTAGAGAAATTCACAATCAAGTAGAAAGTAGAAGTTTTAGTTTCTTTGCAGTAATCAAGTAGAAAGTCTAGTATATATAATTATTGGCCAGAGGTATTACAATAAGTAGAAATATTTTCGGACCCCTTTTTCAAAGAATTTTACACATCAAAAGAAGTTTTAAATTTCTATAGATAAATGATATGATTTAATTTTTATATATCTGAAAAAGTTAGATAGACTGTGACTATGCAAACATCCATTTCTCGACCATCATCTTCATCTTCGACAATACAACTTTGTGATAGTTGTGAAATTATGACCAAAGTTGTTAGAAATTTGAATTGTAGAAAACATTCATTAGAATAAAAATTACAAATTATTGAAAATGAAATCTCTTCATCTCAACAGACTATTAGTAGCTATCAAAATGAAATTCTTCGGTTACAAGACAGTTTAAAAAGATTTAGTTGTAGAGAATTTGTTGAAAGATCTACCTCCAAATAAATTGTTTCTACAAGTAGAAATTATTCTGACGGAATAGAAAGATTTATTGAATCAACAGATTCTACAGTTGCAAAACAAGAAAAGACTTTATATGAGTTAGAACAGAAAAATAGTTATTGTGCCAGTATTGTTCTAAATTTTATAAAGAAATCAGCTGTAAAGGAAATAATCGATTTTTTCGAAATTCTAAAGTAGTAACATGATGAGAATGGATATTTTCTTAAACACTGTCCCAAATATGAATCATCCATTAAAAATTCATCTTTTTTAGACATAATTATCCTACAATTTCCTTTAATTATACAATATTTCAGGAATAAGAACTTTTTTTATCTAGCCTTACAGTTTGGTATGATAGACATTATATATGTTATAAACAGATTTTTCAAAATATTTCGACCTAAACTTAAACAGACTATTGATCAGTTAAAAGACCATCCTTTAATGATCTAATTCATTTCTAGACCACCTCTTGTAAATAAGGTATAGTAATACCAGCTTATCATTATATTATAATATATGAAGGAGCTAAAAGATTTTGACACTCTTCAAAGACAAATACCAAAATAAAAATTAGACAGATCGATTACGAAAGATAGATCTTAGAGACAACAACAATGATAAAAAATTTAAAATAATGATTCCAGACTTGCAGTACAGTGGAACAATAGAGTTAGTTTCGGTCAAGAACATTTTGCTATAAAAGTTAAAACATGAAGAATTTCAACACCAAATATTCAACAAGAGAATTATATCTGATAGCCTTTCAAGAAACAAATGACGAATTATCAAAAAGCCAATCAGATATAGAGGACGAAGAATACATATCTGATGACAAAACTAATAAAATAGACGCAAACCTAGAAGAAGTCTATATAGAGATGATAGAAAAATAATAAAATAATTCAAAAGAGAAAAATACATAAAGACGTAGAAATGACCACTATTAAAGAGAAAGGACGATAGACAACACTCAAATGACAATTATCAACACAGAAAGTCAAAAATAAAGAACGTGAAAACAAATTATCTTTATTATGTTCATACATCTGTAAAGTTAACACTCGTACCTTTAATTGTAAATCATATACATGTAAAGATATACAATATTGTTTATTTTTTCTATAAGAAGTTGATGTGATGTACCAGTATCTATTTTTCTATAAGAACCAAAAACTTTCACACAAGAATACATACCGAAAAATACAGAGCACATTATAGCACTTAAAAAAAATCTCTTGCAATTGTTGTAAACTCAAAGACTTCAAATTAAAATAAGTTCTTTCATACTTCCTTTTGCTTTATAATTCTCTTTTACCTTATTTATTTTCCAGGCAATGCCTAAAAGAAGAAACATCAAGTAAGCAATTAATTTATTCAGAAATAATATTATAATATTTTATTCTCTTTTCAAACATATTTCTAACGTTTTTAACCTCTTTATTTTGGATTCGATGGCCAGAAGATAAAGTAATTATTTGACTTAAGTTGACCGTGTTTTATCCTGATCAAGGGAGTTTGTTTAAGCCTTTTATACATGATGAAAATCTTTTTGGTTACAATCTTAAGCTTTTTTTATAAGGTCAAGAAAAAAATAAAGAGAAAGTTAAAAAAATAAAATAACAACAACATCAACAACAATAATAATAAATTGAGGAAATTAATTTGTTGAATGGTAAAGTATTTTAAAGCCATTACAAAAATATTGCTTCAAGTCTTTATATTTTATGCCACTAGACAGATATACTTTACTTTGTTGTTCATAAGAAAGTCTTAATGAATTTATTAATATCTGTTTAGAAAATCGAGAAATTGGTAGAATAGTCGTTATAGAAAGTCATATATTATCCACATTAAATAGAAATAGAGGTAACAGCTGTTTACAAATCAAGAGACAAATCACTGAGCATTCTATCTCTCAATATCGGAGCTTCTTGATAAAAGATCGTGAGAATTGTAGGAAAAGACGGAAATAAATAAAAATTACAAGAGAAAATAAAAATAATAGAAATTTAATAAAAAAGAAAAACAAAGTTTTTCTCTTATACAAAATTCCTAACAAGCCCCTCTAAATTTAAAAAAAATAAAACCAAAGGTTTTCTCTAAGACAAAATTCTTAACGAGTCCCTAAATTGGTATCAGAGCTCTTTCCTATTGTAGTAGTAGCTTAGAATTTAAGAAAAATCGATTATATCCTTTAAAACTGATTTCTTCATAGAATTTCAAACAATGTTGGCACAATCGCAAATTTCTGTTCTAATTCATATAAAGTCTTTTCTTGCACTGTAGCTGTATAATCTGTTAATACAATAAGTTTTTCTATTTTGTCGGAATAATTTCTACTTGTAAAAGCAATATCATTGGAGATGGGTCTTTCAACAATTTCTTTAAAAGTAATTTTTTTAAAAGTATCTTGTAACTGAATAACTTCATTTGATATTTATTTATAGTTTGTTGAGATGAAGAGATTTCATTTTCAAGAATTTGTAATCTTTCTTCTAATGAATGCTTTATACGATTCAAGTTTCTAACAATTTCGGTATAGTTTCGCAACCATCACAAAGTTGTATTGTCGAAGATGAAGATGATGGTCGAGAAGTGGAGGTTTGCGTAGTCATGGTCTTTCCAACTTTTTCAGATATATAAAAATTAAATCTTATCATTTCTCTACAAAAATGTAAAAGTTCTTCTAATGTGTATAATAATTATATATACTAGGCTTTCTACCTTTGATCACTATAAAGAAACTAAAATTTCTACTTTCTACTTGATTGTGAATTTGTCTAAAATGATTAGCTATAACATTAATGCTATCTAATTTTTTGTTTATAGCCACGTGCCACCCCGAAATTATCTATAGACAACGCTCCCTCTCTGGAAGTCTTTCTAAATTATTTTATCTGAATCTGAGATTAGATCCTTGCTGAGCCACTCTTAGAGTAACATTCTCAAAGATTATCACCCTCTAATCCATCTGCACCATGAAAATAGTTGTTTAGAAAATTAATAACTTGTTTACTTAAATTATTTGTCAAAATATTATTTTTCCCATTTATATGTTCTATATTGATTTTATAACTATTCAAAATTTCATACAACTTTAGTCATCGTTTATGTCTTATTTTATCAAAATTTGTCTTTTTAATAAAGTTTACTATGGCTTCACAATTTGTTCTAATCGTAAATTTAGTATTTAAAAATAACTTAAACATTTCTATACAATGTATAATAGCCATTATTTCATAATCTAAATTGGTTGAGTGATTTTCTTTTATCTTACATTTTTCATTAGTATATCTATAAATCTTTTCTTAATTTTTATCAATGTATTTATTTGGTTTATAATATAAGATTTGTCCCCATCTTAGTTCACATTCATCAATTTCTATTATTTTATATTCATCATCTAAAGGTAATTCAAAATGTGATAAATTTTTAACTTCTTCTTTTATCTTTTTAACTAACTCTATATCTGACCGATTAAACTATTTTTGTCCTTTGCTAAATAACTTGCTATACAACGGTCCTATTTTCTTCCCTATATCTTTAATAAAATGTCTAGCATAATTCAAAATTCCTAAAAAAGTTATTAATTTTTTGGTTTCTTCAATTTTACTTGAAAACTGCAAAATTGTCTATATTATGTGTGGTTGCAGTTGGTTTTTTTCCTTCTCCTAAGAATTCAATTTTTTGTTTATTTACTTCTATTTTCTTTTTACTTATAATTAAACCATTTTCTATAACTTTGTTTAAAACTATCTCTAAATGTTTCATATGTTCTTTCTGATTTTTATTAAGTAATAAAACACCATCTATATAAACACAAACAAATGGAAAAGTATTAAATATATAATCCATTTTTCTTTGAAAAATAGAGAGTGCATTTTTAATCATTAAGACATGACTAACTATTCAAAATGTCCTAGTGGTGAAATAAAAGTTATTCAAGGAATAGAGTCTTTTGCCATCTTTATTTGCCAAAATCCAGATTTACAATCAAACTTTGAAAATGTTTTGTTATTTTGTATTTTATTTAGTAACATGTTTTTGTTCGGTATTTTATATACATCTTTGATAGTATTATCATTTATTCTTTTATAATTTATAACCATTTTTGCATTTCCTCTTTTAATTTCACTATGATTTCTGACCATAAAAACTGTTGATCTATGTTGTCTACCAGAGGGTCTTATTACTTTAAAATCTAATAATTCTTTAATTATTAAAATCTTTATGTCTTGATTTGTATGTGAAAGTTACTAATTCGATCCTAAAATCACCATGAGGGGGGTGAATATTGCGGAATTAAAAATTATTGTTGATCAATATTGCAACAAGTCACAATAATTAATTAATCTAGATCCAATTCACGTGAATTAACTATCAGATGTTGAATTACCTGCTTTTAGGAAATCAATGATGTAACTAACACAAAGAATTTATGACAGAGAAAATCCTTAATTGAGTAAAAAAACTCTGGGACCAAGCTAGTAATTTTCACTATAGCAATAAGAACTTACAATATAACCCATCTTAGAAAATCCACTAAGCTCGCAGATCTAATTTCTGCAATCTTCAAGACCCGCTGGAATATGTTTCACTCAAACTTGCTCCCAGTCTTCCTGAATTGTCTATCCCTTGGGATCACCAAGAACACCTTGTTATTGTATTCTTCCCGTGCTTCTAGTCCAACTTCTCTCAAATTTCAGCAAACTCTGAAAGGTATTGAAAACATACATTCCTGATTATTTCTAGGAAGTAGGTGTTTAGGATTATTTGACTTTGATATTTTTTCCAACTTGTCATTGATTGATCTCAAGAATCAAAGGGTTAACTTCAATGTCTTGATGTATTCTTAAATCTTGGATTGATGTTATGAGAATGTAAATCAATGATCAACCACCACCAAAAACGTAATGGGTATTGGATATTTATAATAAGAGGTATTTAGGCAGTATGAAATAGATAGAACTCTTGAAAATCACGAATTAGGGTTTCACGTATAACACCGTCGCTCGAGCTCCAAGTTAGGGACATAAGAGCCAGAGGTGTGTCACTCGAGCAAGAGTGAGACGACAATAATTCTGTTTTTTTCACTCGAGCATTAGCCATAGGACAAACTAGCGTAAATCCGACGACTCTTTCTCTTTATTCTATACTCGAATCCAAAGACTCCTAATTCATCTATATAACTCTCCAAAAGACTCGTTTACTTTTACAACTCTTTTATATTTTATCTAAAAAATTGCCAATAAAACATAAATCCTAAAAATCATCATTTGTCATTCTGTGACAAAACTATACAATACAAGTTAAAGATGTAAAAACAAAATAATCTACCCACACTCAAAATGGATATCCGTCTCTTACATTCGTTGAAACCCGTTTTTCGAAATTAACAATTCAAGTACCAAGTATAAAAGCACGTAATATAGGAAATATAATAATTGAAACAGACTATCATAAATATGCTAGCTGGATTGAGAAGTAACATTAATATTAATCAAAATACCAACTGAAATATTAATATCATAAAATATCAAAACTCAAAAAAGCTAAGCATTAAAAAAAACAAAACTTCCAATACTATCATCTCTCCTTTACTACAAACCCTCCAAAATTAAAATTAAAATGCAACATGCCATGACTAAAATTAAATTACTAAATTAAAATTGTCACTCTTCCCCTTTTTATCACAAATGACGTTTATAACAACAGTATATAATAACTCAAAGATTTAGTTGATAGAGCATGTATTAGTATAATCAATGATCAGTAAAATTTCACATATACTCAATCCAAGTCTAAATAGAGTAAATTATATAAGGGACTCATGTGTGTTAAGTGTCACAATTCCTTGTGATTAAGCCTTATAACCTTAAATTTGTGAGAAAGTACATGCTAAATATCACTGTTAAATAAGTTTATTCCCTTACTAATGAAAGTCAAACCAATAATGCATATTAGGACTTATAAACGAAGCTCATTTTTTATGTATATTATTATTTTCTCCCCTAACTTTGAGCATATATTTTCGCACAATTTATATATATATAAATATTTTTTAATCTCATCATTTTTCTTTTGAATTTTTCACATTTTATGTGCATACTCTTTTTCATTAAGCGACTAAGATGGCCACTATAACCAATTTTGGGTTGATGACTCCAAGTTAGTTGATCATAGGGCATCATGTTATAAGAAATCCATCGAACTTAATTGCTCAAGTCAAATAGGTTTCGAAATAGAGTATAAGATGAAACATTTTTTTATTTAAAGGGATATACTAGTGGTTAGGTATACTAAATTAAAGTCAATCCATATTCAATGTCACATTACCAACATGTGATGACTATCAAAAATCTCACACACGCGGTCAAGACTTATTCACAAGATCATAGTGTGTGCAGTGCTGATGGTACATGAAGAAACATATACTAAGTACTCCATATAAAACTTAAATAAAATAATGAAAAATATGTTACAGCACATCAATTAAACTCATACTTGATCACAACTCACATGTTCAAGTAAATCATATATCATGTTGTAGTAAAAAAAAATCTATTTTTTTAATTTTTCAATTTTTTTAAAAAAAATGAAAATACTTAAAAAGCAAAAAAAAAAAGAAAAAAAAGATGCATACAATAATGAATAAATTACAATTAATAAGTATAAGCATGCATAAAAAACACCTAATCAATTAGGTATACAAACGCTCTTACCTTTAAGAGTATCGTGATCAATTTCTAAATTTTTCAGATAACTCTTTTTAACCCAAACTTATATATTGGAAGACTCATTCCGAGTCAATTATGTCATTAATTTGGTTAAATGACTCACTCGATTAGTAAGGGATTCAATTCGGCCATCAAAATCATGATTTCTAACTTGAGTGAAATTTTGATTTCTATTTATATTCAAGAATTTATGACATTTAGGCCTTATATGTCATAACTCACCACAATTAAAACAAGTAGGGATAAACTTAAGTCCAAAGTTATGTGGTCGATGATATCTATTCTTAGGTTGGTACATCGTACGCTGTCTAGTGGGCCATTGTCATGTGATAACCTTGTTTTTGAGTTCATGATTAGGAACGTACATCAGCTGGTTGGTAGGGCGATAAAAATGGTTTTGAAAATACTAGCCCTATTATGATTGGTCTGCTTATATCGTAGACCTCTCATATTCCTAGCAGACTTGTTCAACCCAAAAGACTGTCCAGTTTCTGAGATCCACTAGAGAAAGCAATAAATTGAGACTTGGAATATTTAAGTTCGCTCAGAAGGTTATCCTGGATTTCTAATTTATCATTCTCAATGGTCAACTCACTGACTCTCTTACAGGGCTTCTCAAGTTCACGTATAAGATCTTAATCTTAGACTCTAGAAATTGATTCACAATATCTAGTTCATTGAGGTACAAGGAAGACTCTTGAAGGTCAGCTACATTTCTCTCTAACTAGCTCAAGTTCATTGGTCTTCTTATGCATGATTTTATTCACCTTCTTAATCTTAAGACTCTCTTCAAATAATTTTTTATCAGCCCAACGAATCTCTTCCTCATCTTCTCCAAATTGCTCACAACTATCTACTTCCTCAATCTTCTCACTGTCCTTATCAGATTCACTTTTAATTCTAACAGTGAAGGCCATAAACTTTCCACTCTTCTCATAAGTAGACATCTCACTTTGATTATCTGAATTAGACTTGTCATCAATGAGAGTTACATTCATAACTTTACCCTGATTTCTCTTATCATTAGGGCACTCACTTCTATAGTGGTCAAAACCTTGACACTTATGACATCTCACATATTTAGATCTCTTTCTAGACTCACTTGAATTACCTCTGTGTCTCTCTTTAATCTTCTTCTTATTTCTAAACATTTTTTTAGAATTCTTAACAAAGTATGTCATTTCATCATCATTAAGTGATTTAGAATCAAAAGAAATCATACTCTTGTTCTCTCACAGTGTTCAAGACTATAGACTTATTCTTCTTACGTTGAGATAAATGAGTTCATAAGTTTGGAGAGATCCAACCAATTCTTCAATCTTAAGAACATCTAGATCCTTGCTATCCTCAATAACCATAACTTTAGACCTAAATTTCTCAGGTAAGGATCTCAGATTTTTCTGACAATCTTAGGTTCAAGAATTCTCTCACCTAGATTAAAGTTAGAATTAACTATGTCATTCAAGCTCGTATAGAAGTCATCGAAGGTCTCATCATCCTTCATCATAATCTCTTCAAATCCAGGGTCAACATCTGTAACTTAGAATTCTTAACAGCCTGAGTTCTTTCATGCATGATCTGTAAAATATTTCAAACTTCTTTAACAACCTCACATATAGACACACGTCTAAATTCTTCGGGTGATACAGCTATAAATAGAGCATGAAGCCCTTTATTATTCTAATTACACCTATCTACATATTTCTTAGACCAAGTTAAAATATCAGTAGAGAGAACTACATCTGCAACTATGGTAGATGGAACGGTCCAACCATTTACTACACTCAACCAAATAAGCTTATCCATAGATTTTAGGAAGGCCCTCATTCTAACTTTTCAATAGGCATAGTTATTGCCATCAAAATATGACAGAACATATAATGAACTACTCATCGAGAAAACTAGTGCCAGGAAACGAATTCTAGCTTTGATACCACTTGAAAGTTACTAGCTCGACCATAAAATTACCTAGAGGGGATGAATAGGTAAATAATGCGGAATTAAAAATTATCGTTGATTAATATTGCAACAAGCCACAATAATTAATTAATCTAGATCGAGCTCACGTAAATTAACTATTCTATGTTGAATTGTCAGCTTGTAGGAAATCAATGATGTAAACAACACAAAGAATTTTTGACAGACAAAACTCTTAATTGGGTAAAAAAAACTCAGGGACCAAAGACTCTTAGTCCATCTATACAACCCTCCAAAAGACTCATTGACTTTTACAACTCTTTTATAACAATCTTATTCTATGTGTACTTTATCTTATTTTAAATATTTTTTGCTGATCATTGATGATTATTCTAGAAAAAATTGGGTTTTCTTATTAAAAAATAAAGATGAAACTTTTTCAGCTTTTAAGAATTGGAAAACCCAAATTCAGAATCAAACTGAACACAAGATAAAGATTTTGAGGACTGACAATTGTTTGGAATTTTGTAATCATGAATTTAACAATTTTTGTAAAGAAAAAGGTATTTTGAGATATAGAACTGTTACTTATACTCTCAACAAAATGGAACAGTTGAAAGAATGAATATGACTATATTAAATAAAGTTAGATGCATGCTATTAAGTTCTGGTTTGCCTAAATTATTTTTGGGTGAAGCTGTTAAAACAATTGCATATCTTATTAATAGAAGTCCTATTAAAACTTTAAATTTTGATGTACCTGTCTGTATGATCTGATGGTTCTGCGAATTATTCTCATTTAAAGGTTTTTGGTTGTGCTGTATATGCTCATCAAAATATTGAAAAATTGGAACATATATATATCTTAAATGTGTTTTTTTGGGTTATGATGAACATGTTAAAGGCTACAGATTGTGAGTTAAATATGAAAAGGGGTATAGAGTCATTGTTAAAAAGGATATTGTTTTCAATGAGTATTTAATGCCATGTTTAGAAGGAAAATATAAAGTTTTGTTTTATAAAGATGTTCAAATTGGGGTGTAGCCTCCTCAAATTGAACCAGCTAATCATGTACCTTTGGTAGATGAAGCTGGTATTGAACCTGAAATTGAAATTGATCATTGAACTTGATCAGATTGATGAATTTGATCACGTTGCTCTCCCTTTTGATGAGTATAAACTCACAAGAGACAGAGAAATGAGGCAGATCAAACCTCCTACTAGATTTGACAGTGATGATTTTGTTTCATTTTTCACTTATCAAGAATAATTTGAAAACGAGCCAAAACTCCTATGATGATGTCATTAAGTGTAAGGAAAGTAAAAATTGGAAAGCTGCCATGGAAGATGAAGTGTCTTCACTTTTAAAAAACAAGACTTGGGAACTTGTTAAGAGGCTTAAAGGGCATAAACTGATTGATTGTAAGTGGATTTATAAAATAAAATAAGGAGAAGAAGATAGTAAAAATATTAGATATAAAGGTAGACTTGTTGCAAAAGGTTTTATTCAAAAAGAAGGTGTTAACTACACTGAAATTTTTTCTCCCGTTGTGAAATATTCCATTGTTAGATGTTTGCTTGCTTTAGTTGTATAGTTTATATGGGAACTTGATCAGTTGGATGTTAAGACTATTTTCTTGTATGATGATTTAGATGAAGTAATTTACATGAAACAACCTGTTGGTTTTGAAATTGGAATCCTGAAAATACTGTTTGTCTATTAAAAAGATCTTTATATAGATTAAAATAAGTTCCAAGACAATGATATAAGAGATTTGATACTTTTGTTCTAAAATTTGGTTTTAAAAGAAGCCAGTTTGATACCTGTTTATATTTTAAAGGTAATGGAGGTGAAAATTCTCTTTATTTAGTTCTCCATGTTGATAATATGTTGTTTGCCGGTTGTGATAATTCTGAAATTGATGATATCAAATTGAAATTGAAGTCTGAATTTGAAATGAAAGGCCTTGATTCTGCTAAAAAGATAATATGCATGCAAATTTGGATAAATAACGAGAAAGACGTGCTATTTTTGAATCAACATGATTATGTGATTAAAGTTTTGAAAAAATTTAACATGTATGACTGTAAACCTATAACATCTCCTCTTGCTAATTATTTTAAGCTTTCTTCTAAATGTTGTCCCAATTCCGAAGAAAAGTATGCTAGAATGTCTAAAATACCTTATACAAATGCTGTTGGTTCTGCTATGTATTTGATGATTTGTCTATGTATTTGATGATTTGTACCAGACCTGATCTTGCATTTGACATTAACATATTGAGTAGGTTTATGAATAACCATGGAGAAGAACATTAGAATGATTTAAAATGGTTGTTTAGATATCTTAAAGACACACCTAATTTGGGTTTAATGTTTCAATCAAGTAAAAATTGTGTAATTTTAAAGGGATATACTGATTCTGATTTTGTTGGAGATAAAGATAATAGGAGATCAACTTCTTCTTACTTTTATACCTAATGTGGTACTGTTGTTAGTTGGAAATCTCAACTTCAAAGGTCGTTGCTTTATCTTCCACTGAATAAGAATATATTGCTGCAACTGATGCTATGAAAGATGGAATATGGTTAAATGGGTTGATGTTTGAACTTTGTTTTGCTGATAATGATGTTATGTTTCTGTTTGATAATCAAAGTGCTATTCATTTAAGTAAAAATCCTATATTTCATGATAAAACTAAACATAATAATGTTAAATATCATTTTATAAGAGATATGATTTCTAAAGGGATCCTAAGAATTGGAAAAGTTTCAACTCAACTTAATCCATCTGATATGGATACGAAAGTAATTCCTTTGAATAAGTTTTTACACTGTTTGAAACTTTTATCTGTTGATTCTTTGTGAAGCATGTACAGGTACTTAGAACAAATGAAAATTGCTTGAGATTGTGTTCAAGACTACACTATAACCTAATATCTGGTAGCAAGGTGGAGATTGTGGAATCGAACCGAGTTCGATTGATGCTCCCATAATTTGTGCTTAAAACGTGTTTTGACAAATGCAACTTTATTAAACCACACTTTCAACCAAATTGTGACACGTAGATGGATCTTAGGTGTTGGTTTGAATTCTGGATTGTTCTATACTTTATGCAATTTCATTTGGCATTGGTGCGATGGTTGGTTTTAGGGTTTCATTTTGTTCTCTCTCTGGGAGTGCGCCGTTTTGAGGGTTTTATCTGGTTTTTTGTTATCTCTGTAATTCTTTCTCAAATTCTTGATTTGAGAAGGCGATTTGTAATATTTTAGCCTCTTTGCGATGATATTCTGAGTGAACATCTGTAAGAAAGTCTTTGTGCTTTTGAATCGTTGTTTCTGAGGTTCTGAAGCGATTCTTTGTGGTTCGTATAGATCGATTGCTGTATTTTGAGAGAGAGAAGTGTTTTGTATTATTCTTTGTGATTTAGCTGAACATTATTGTAATCTTTTTTGTCATTTTGGGTGTTATAGTGGACCGAGTAAAATCCAACTTTTGGATGCTCAACGAGGGATGCAGGTGTTAGAAGTGATCACCGAACCTTCGAGGTTTATGTCGAAATATATCGATTGTATTCTTTTAATTTTCTGCACTTTATTTCAGAGAAAGTTTTGGTATCTTTGTTTCTTGGTCTAATATTGTGTGTTCGTGGCCTAACACTAACACTAACAAATAGCAAATAGCATCCCAACAAAAATGTTGATGTTTTTGTGAAATGATATTAGTAGTCCAAGGAAACAATAACCTCTCAAATACAAACATACATTTGTAAAATTCATCTCACATTGTATTTAATTTCTTTTACACTCTTTAAATAGAGTACAGGATGAGTCTCGTCAATTCCTAGAATATAGAAATAACTACCTGCTAACATAAGGAATACTATAATTATATTGACTATTTCCAACTAAAATAATGTATAGAAATAGAATAATTAAGTGTCCGTTTGACACTCTTTAATTTATTTTATAATTTGTTATATGATCATTTTTAATTATACATTTAAATAATAAAAGATTTTACATGTATATTAAAAACTTTTTTCTACTTTTTAATCATATATTTTTCTAAAAATCACTATTTAAAACTCTTTTTTCTACCAAAATAATTGTCAAATAGGCACTAAATAAATAACATAAATAAAAATTAAACATTCGTGGAATTCTTTCTTCCTTGAAAGTTGAAAACGTCCAAGATGGTAAATTTTTTCGCTTCCAAAAATTATCAAATATAAAAGGGGAAGCTTATCAAATAAACCACGTGTATAGAGTATATTTACAATTTAAGTAGTGTATTTTCAATATTTACAAATTACACCATCGGTTTTTATGTACAATAACGGAAATCATACTCCGCTAACTTGTCATTATCTTTCCGTTAAAGAAATTTAGGAATGTCACTAAATGACTGTTTGACATGACTTTTGCTTTTTGAAAAGTAGGTCATGTATGAGTTATCTTAATTTTTGTTTGAAAACTAATTTCTAAAAGAATTTAATATTTCGAAAGTACTTTTCGAGTATGCAATATTGAACTCACTTCTTCTAAAAGATATTTTAACTAGAAGGAGCATTTTAAAAAATTAGTCAAACGAATGCAAAAATAAATTTTGGGTAAGCTTAAACAGACTAAATTACCAATTATAAATGACACCCTATATATAACATTTGGTAACAATTTACGTTACTTTTTTTTTTTTTGACGATTTTAACATTCTTGAAATAACTTAAATTTCCGCTAATTGATTATACAGTCTGTTTCCTCCTGAAAAATGGGAGCTCTATTATGGGGGCAAATAAAATATGGAAGTTAATCATTATTAACAAATTATTAGTTTGATTTTCTTGAACCTAATTTGTAACTGGAAATCTCTTGGATGGTGAAAAATATCAGGAACTCCAAGTACTTAGATTTTAAGAATTCTTAAAAGATACTACGATTTTAAAGTAAAGTTGATTATGTCCAACAATCGGAGCGACGAATGGAGAAACAATGTAATTTTTTTCACTATTTTGTGAGAAGATAGAGAAAACTACAAGCCTTACCTAGCAAGATTTTTAATCTGGACATGTCATTGGAATAGTAACTGAGGCTAAGCATCTTCTATTTCATCGAGTTATCCACGTCCACATTTTAATCATGAAACTCAGGACTCTCGACATTAATAAGCTCAAAAAATTTTATTGTGTGGCATTTTTAACGTCATTGGGCGCAGAAAACTCCTTCAACGAATCATGATGCATGCTAGAACTTTGTATAACACCGACAGTAGATTTTGGAAGAGGTTTTGCTAAAATCAATCAACTTCTATGTCTCACTGCATTTTCATAGGGAATGCACTCCTTCATTTTCAATCTTTTGACGACATTTATGTCGTTTCCTTGCGTTTGTAATGGGTCTAAACGAAGTTGGTATTGACAGTCACAAATTCTTAAAAGTCTATACATTTTGCTCAAAATTACCCCACACAAGCCACCTTGAACCTTTCAATATTACATCATGCCCTCATGACTAGCTTTTCCATAGAAAAAAGAGGACCCACTTATATACCAGTGAGTATATCACTTGCATCGAAATATTTCCCTTTCAATAGGCTGCTAGCATAGAGTTCAAACGGTTTAGTCGTTGCACCAAACAAGTGTTACCTTACATCGTTAACCACGATTGAACTCTTTTGACTAGGGACTATATGACAATGGATTATTATAAGAACTGGGATGAAAATGAGTGCACCGTGTTCTCATTATTGTCATCTACCTTCAAAAATTAGGGACAATGGGCCTAGGACCAAGATGGAAGGGGGCATCAAATGGACGACGAGCAGGGTCGAGCAGCTACCAGGTAAGTGATGGCAACCAACAAGAAGAAGCTGGCATGAAGATGCAATCGAATTCAAAAGTTGAGGACTTCATGTGCAAATTAGAGAACAAAAGCCTCGCTCGTAACTCATTAGTTGTAATGTTAAAAAAAAAAAAAAA
>CAIGRB010092538.1:0-31139 GCA_903798255.1 Fraxinus quadrangulata | reverse complement strand
GCACATTATCAAACTACGTTAAATACTTGTATTGATTTCCCTATTATTTTGCGCTTCAAATCCAACAAATAAATATTTACGATGTCTTGGTTTCATTTTCATATTTTGGCGCATTTATATATATGGTATTGTTTCATACATTTCGTAAGACATACAACGTACTATAAAGTTATGATCTATATAATCCATAAGACATACGACTCGTAAACACTTAAAAGCAATATCAAACGAGCACTAAGTATGCCTTTCCTAGGTAGTTCGAAGCCCAAATAAAGGGGGATTGCAGTAAGTTCATAAATTTGCTAAAAGCGAAAATTCGAACACAGTGAGACGAAGAAAATAAAAGGTCGGAAAATGATATGATCATTTCAGGGCGACCATCAAATATTAAGCCACGGATTAAGGTGCAAGGGCTTGTGATGATCCAATCCGTGTTCGATAATGAAATTTGAAGTCCAAGAATTGTTAACAATGTAAGATTTGATTTTTGGCCACCCTCGTTTGCTTTTTCCATTTTTATTTTCAGAAAAATCCACAGAAAAAAAAAGAAAAAAAATTATTAGGCTTAGCTGTCAACACGAGTTGTACATTTTCCTACACCCTTGCTTTTTAAATTGTACTTTATTTTAATTAAACCGCCACATGGGTTGGGTGGTAATAATTTTATTAAAAACAAAAACAAAGAAACAGGAGGACACCAACTAAGCCCATATATGATTAGGAGTTCCAAATTTTTAGTAAAATCAAAGTGAACAATTAATTTTAACCACATATTTTATTGAATTCACAACTTGTCACATTTCATTATTTTTTGTTAAAATCTGCTAAAAATTTGATTTTAATCTCCACCAAACATGAACCAAATTTAAGAGCTCTAGATAGATTACTTTAAGTCAATTTTAGTCCATCCAAACTAGAAAGTTTCACATATTAAATCCCTAATTACACCATTGGACAACTTTGAGAGACAAATGCTCAATAATTCAATGTGGCTGATGCAAACAACCTTTCTAAGTCTTGCTTCGAAATCAAATGCCACACTTTCTTTTCTTGTTAAAGGGCCATGTCCATAGAGACGTTGAGCCAAACCACTTTACACCTCTACTTTAAGCCGATGAGGGCAAAAGGTAATATAAAAATCCATTAACCAGAGGTGACTTTCCAGAAGATGTAAAACAATATGCAGATCTAACCTCCTTTCTAAATACTTTTCCATCAATCTCCTAAACAGAAAGTTGCTTCACATAAATTAGAAAAAAAGAAGTTATGGCATCCCATCTTTGAACCCTCTGACGACTTTATAAACACGAAAATGAACATGCTTAAACGAAAAGGTAACACGTAAAGGCAACTGGTTAACATAACGTAAACTACTAGGAGAATCGACCAGCTCCAGATATTTCATCCGAAGTTAAGTTTAATAGGAGATTAATCCATCTTCCTAGCCTCAATTGTGCTTGTTTCACAACTAATCAAGCAACTTATGAATAGCTCTGCATTTGTTACTTTTACAATTGTTCTTCTGTAACTTGAAGTGAATTCAATTGTGAAATAAACCTTAGCTCATAAAGAATATTACTTCTAGACTCGCTCTTTTTTTTTTTTTTTCCCCCGAATACAAGATTGTTCGAGATAGTTGGTACTTGAGTCCTACCTTTTGATAAAAAAGGTCCAAAACTTGTATGTGTAGCAAAAAGGTTCAAGATTCTTGTTGAAAATGAAGATGATATTAAATTGCTCTGATACCAATTTGTCGAAGAAAATACGAATTATAGGTACAATATGAAGTAATTGATCACAAGAACAAAATAATTTGCAGAATACAGGAGATTGCACTAAAATATAGAGAAAAAATACAAAAAAAAGTGTTTACAACTTTGTCTAACTTAATTTAAAATACAACAAAGAGCTAAATATATATAAGAAATGTTTTAAGCCCTAAAAGTAAAGATACAGATGGAAAGAAAGGGCTCAAAATGCGTTAAAACGCGAAAACGAGTCTGGACTGAACGAGCTGCCGCTCGAGCGCTAGGAGGGCGCCAAGTCGGCACTAGGTCTCTTAACAGAATTTCGACGACGTGCGGTAGGTTAGCGGCCAACTAGTGGAAAAGCGTCAAAAATTTCTCCTTGGCCTTATATCTTAACCTCTTCAAGTCCAACACAAATTCCAACTCTCAATTGGGCTTTCAAATAGAACTTCAACTAGAGTTTGCCAAATAAACTTCGAATACTATTCCAAATAGAATTCGAGTCACACCCTACTTCTAATGATTCTAAGTACTTTTAGCTTTGGTTGCCTCTCAATCTAAATTCTTTTTTGACAACTCAATGATTAATAAATTTCATGTTTGTTTCTTGTTGGTGAAATCTCGGGGACTTTAACTCGTCAATTTTTGATGGTGATAAGGACCCTGTAGTGTCATGCATTTTGGAATGCATAACCGTGTCTTTAAAAGAACATATAATCAATTTTCAATTGAATTTTCTGTTCAAATACAAATGTTATAATGATTCTTGTTTATATTTGTTCAGAGTCTTAGGATTATATTAGATTTATGATTTGTACAAATGAGGATTCCAATTCTCAATTTTACAAAATGCTTCCCTGTAATGAAGCTCAATATCAACTGATATTCACATGAAATGAAATGAATCAAGATGCACAATCAACTTCCCACCAAAGGTTAAATCGACACAAAATTGGGTTCCGCCAAACAATAAGAACGAACACCTAAACATCAACTCTACAACGAATACCACAAATGAATCCAACCACACTACTTATTAACACAATTACATTCATAATAAACACACAGGCTGAAAGATTCATCTCAATGGCCAATCAAGTGAAGGTATGCTTTTTGAACAATCAAAACAACATTACAACACTATGAGAATAAAGAAAGTTAAAGTGACACTTATTCAGCATTTCATAGCAATACAATGCAAAAGCACAATGAAAACTTGATCATGGCACGGATAGAAGCAGCATTTTGAATCTTCTGTAAATAATGGCATATAATATCCTGATTCAATTAACCCTCATTCTATTTTAAAAGAACAAGAACATTACCATTAATTTCAAGTTCATTCTTTCCCTACACCGCAGCATCGAGCCTCGCATCAAACATGAATCCACGACAAAGACCGTCATCATCCTTGGGAACGCCTTCAATCCATCGCCATTCAGTTCTTCCCTCCTCATTTTCTTCCCAAAGTGCCAACTTTTCTAGCTTTTTCGCCGAAAAACAAATCC
Organism: Fraxinus quadrangulata; assembly: GCA_903798255.1. Lineage (NCBI taxonomy): Eukaryota > Viridiplantae > Streptophyta > Magnoliopsida > Lamiales > Oleaceae > Fraxinus > Fraxinus quadrangulata. Next base: position 27,883 of record CAIGRB010092538.1, on the reverse strand, counting down.
TATTGCTCCCACCAAACACCTTGAACTTTGTACTTTCCAAGAAACACCTATACATGTCCATTGGCATTCGTCCCGCCTCCTCCCACTCCATGTTCTCCAAGTCCAACTTTAATATCAAGACCGTAGTGCACAAGCTTTGCAAAGCTTGCGAGTTTTTCAATCCGCCAACCATGTAAACCTTCTTTTCATTCCCGGCCTTCACCAACCTCGGCCGCTTCAAAATGTCGAAAACATCTCCCCACTCAGGCTTCTGCACCCGATCCCATTGCTGTGTTTTCTCCATATCTGAAATTTTCATCTTAAACATCGCCCATTGGGACCTCCAAGGAGTTCCCACATCACACAATGTCAAAATAAAATCTAAAACCAAAATGGGACTCCGCGTCTTAGATGGTAAATTCGATGAAAACTTTAGCCAATTGTTGACTACATTAACATTCATATTATTATTGCTGATGTTATTGTTACTTGCACAGTAGTAGAGAATGGCAAGCTCTGTGAGGACAAGGACTACATTAGCCGAGCCGGCTAAGACAGAGCCGTGGCGGGACCAAGCGGAGCCGAGCTGGGGGAGGGTTTTGAACTGGCGGGTCAAAGGATTACAGACCACAAGGGCCTTGTGGGAATTGGGAACAGGGGCGTTATTGGGTTCCAGTACTGGCGGTGGAGAAGCCCACAAGTAGATGAGGCCGTGGGAGGCGGTGATAGGGTGCAGCGAAGAAAAAGGGAGAAACGAAAGAGAAAATCTAATCCATTGATTTTCAGAAAGGTCAAAAGCATCAAGGGCGGAATCAGGGGACAAATGGTGGTCATTGAAGGGCTTCAAAGCGAGGAGGGAGAGGGAGGCGGGGAGTGATTGGTCGGCAATCAGATGCAGGAACGGCGGCGAGGATAGGGAGGAAGAGAGGGCTTTACAGACGCATTTGCAGGTGGCAATTTGGCGGAGGGAAAGATAACTGAAGATCTGATGGAGGGTGTCTTGTGGTAGAAGGCTGAGAGGGGAAGAATCCATGGACGGTGACGGTGACGGGATGATTTTGTGCGTATTGTTCGGTTCGGAGAGTTTGAGAAATTGGGTTTGGTCGGAAAATATGATGCCTGGTACAAAGAATTGGTTGTTGACTATCTTTGTCTGGTTGTTGGGATTGGGACTGCATGGCATCCATCTGTCCACCCTTAAATTTTTGAATTTTTTTCTTTTGACAGCTAGGTAGGGGCGAGCGTCATGTTTGGCAAGGCAAATATATCTCTTATCCAAACCACTCACCAAGCACTATCAAACGAGCACTAAATTTGTTAAAAATTGAAAGCTTCGTCGAATGGTGGCACTATGCATTTAGAGTCAAGTTTATTACCTTAAAGGCCAAGGTGAAATTTTTGACACCTGTAAGTAGGAGAATAGATAGTAGTCGGTTCCATACCTACTCAATATTCTCATGATCAATTTAAGAAAAATTAGGTGGAGGTGAGTGATACCAATTCATTTATTTATCTCACTAGTATATTGGAAGTATTATCCCCATCGACAAGTTTTAATGAACTAGCACATATGTACGTAATAAAACCGTGTATTGAAAAAAAAAAAAATGTATAAGCAAAGTTATTTACTCAAAAGGCCAACTAGCATTCGTAAACTTATTTACTTATAAGCAAAGTTTAAGCATAGCCAAACATGTTCAATTGTCAAGATCATCTGCATAAAAGTGACAGAAACTATTCCAAAGCAATTCAAATCAAGATCCAAATAACATATATATAGCATGATTTCTGTACTCTTGATATCATCATACCTGGTGTGCAAATGATACAAAGGGGTCTTAGCAACACTCGGGCTACAATACATGTATACATGTTCATATTCATATATACAAACACCTACTTCAGTAAATTATTTTCTATTTCTAAATGGGTTTAAAAATACACTGCGGTCACTAAACTTTTAAGCGAAACTTCTTGTTAGTCGATAAACTTCATTTTATTTCTAGTTGTTCAATGAAATCAAACTTTGTTATAATTCGGTTTTCCATCCATATCCCATTGTTTGATTAGTTAAAAAGGTGACATGTCAGTCCGGTTATTTTCCAACTAGACTGCCACATCATCTTTCTCGTTAGTCAAACTAACGGAAATGGGCAGAATGACCAAATTGTAATGAACTTGAAGTTTAGTGACCAGACATGACTTTTCGCCAAAAGTTCTCGAGTCCTAGAATTCTCAACCCATTTCTAAATACTTAGCAGGTACTGAAGATGTCTTTAAATGCCCCGATTGAAATCCCCGTAACTGGGTCGATGCTGCATATTTTGGCTGGGGTTATTGGAGGCAGAATGAGGCATTTGAAACTGCTGCTGTTGTTGCTGTTGCTGTTGCTGTTGCTGTTGCTGTGCCTCTTGGTTACTGAAAGGAATGAAAGCCTGTTGTTGGGACGAAAATGATCGTAATCCTCTGTTGTTTCCATTAGTAGCAGGAATTTGGCCTGCTGCTATCTTCAGACGCTGCAGTTCTTCCCTCAGTGTTTCATTCAGAGCTGAAATTCACAAAGACTACCATTTTATGCATCAAAGCTTCCAACAAGAACAATAAATAACTAGGTGCATAAATAATTGATACCTTAGTGGCATGTTTGGCTAAGTTACAAAAATAAAAATTGCATGCTCAGACGAAAGCATGTACAGGAAAGGTTTATAAATGGTTTAAATTATAAATAGATAGAAATGAGTAATGGATGAGTGTATATTACTTGTGGGTCCCTGGAAATGGGTGGATAAAAAGTGACTCAAGTGTTTATAAAAAAGAGCTAAACACAGGCTAAGTTACACTCTGACTCTTGACTGGTTCTATACAAGATTCCACATTGTCGAAGATTCAAGAGTTTTATATCCCCATGTGGTGCTAAAAGGATCTCAATTATTAATAATTACTACTTTTCACTACAGATTTTTTAAAGATAATTTTCTTCTAAAAGTAAATAACATGTACAAATAGCATGCAAGGGTAGCCATTCTAGGATAATTTCCATTGCTCTATCTATCTTTTATGCACATTAGGCATAGCATTTCCGGCTATTTCAGTGGCTTCTTTAGGCATCACGTTCAAATACTCTAAACATTAGCATCCAACGCAAATCAATCTTATCCAATTTTTTCCCCATTAAAAATAGTCTTGTAACATAACTCAGCCATCTATTTCAAGAAATATGGTATAAAATTTGATTTCCACTTAACATATAAGGGGAAAATTCTTATGCCGGCAGAAACATAATCCACGGATAAATGAAGTAGCTACTTTCAAAAACCCATACAATTTGAAATCTCCCATACCATCTCTAAGGTGAGCTTGTTGCTCAAGAGCCTCTAACTTCAATTTGAGTTCCTTGTTCTCAGCCGTCAAACCACTAGTGTCTCTCTGCATCATATCAAGCAATATGGATATGAGTAAGGTCTCAATAAACACAAGTAATACTCTCTTCATTTCCCCCATTATAAAATGATCATGAGTGAAGCTGTGCAAATACCACACTGAAAACAATTCACATAACTATTAAATAATTCCGACATAAATGTTTAGCTGGATTTGTTAGTACAAGTGAGGCTATCTCAGTAGAACACATTAGAAGAGGGAGGGATAGACCAAATGTTTTGTGTGGTCACAATGGGCCTAACAGAGTGACCAAAAATGATTCAAATAGCCGAACCCAAAGAACTTACTTCGTTGTTGAAATGCTGAGCTGCATATGTACAAACTCATGAAGAGTATATATGAAGCAAGGCTAAAGTTATGGGTTAATTGTTAATCTTATAATTACCCAGAAAATAATAATAACGGAATATAAAAACTCCATGGAAAGTAACACCACAAAATTTACAGTGGTTCACTCTCAATGCGAAATTTGTAATGACTCGACTTTTATATCCAAGCCGTTATATTATATATACCATACGCTTTGGGTAGAAATCTTGGAATCGAATCATAGGGGACGCGATAGAAAGCCGTGAGACAGTAAGTGGATAAATATCCACCCAAAGCGAACAATATGTATAATATAACAATTTGAGCATAGAGGCCGGGTTGGTACAAAAAATGCACCTATCACGTCTTTCAGGATTCCAATCCAAGATCTCTACCTAATGAGAGACTTAAGTTAAATCCTGGTACCAATTGAGAATATAACACGTAAACTAAAAATTGTTCATTATTTTTTAACCACACATTCTTCCAAAAATTACTTTTTTCAAAATGTATTATTTCCAAAATTTCATTAAAATGGGGGCCAAACAGGACTTAGATTCACACATTTCTCTATTTTATCTCTACCTCACGAAAAAGAGGCTCGTCCTAATACCCTTTATATAGGAGGAAATATTAGGAAGATCTATGTGTGAAATCTCCAAAATACCCTATAACACTTAAAAAAATTCATCTCGAGGGCTCCCACCCTGAATGCCCTAGCACCCACCGACCCTGCCGTGAAGGTCAAACCATAGTCGAGGGGAGAAGTGTAGAACATATTAGGCTATACACATTCATGATCCACTGACTAAACCAAATAATGTTCTTGGAGTTCGGGTTCTGAAACTGATGGCAGTATGTCAAGTAATAATGACACACATGTCCATGATCCAGCACCTAAACCAATTAATATTCTTGGAAATCGGGTTCTGAAACTGATGGCAGTATGCTATATAATAATAACAGTTAAAAAGTCAGTTCTATTTGATGGTAATCATAAATTAATTTTTGTGCTATTTGAAAGAAATAATTTGGAGCTGAATTGAATTGATCTCTTTGTCCACAGAAGCGAAGCTATTCTTCAATGAAAAGGACTGATATTCCTAACAAAAATATTAATGATTTATGTGAAAGAAGTGCACAGATCGTTACATTTAGACATTAGTTTCGGATTTTTTTGTGATCAATTGACATTGAGGTTATTCTTCATGCAATTTCCACTAGTTTAGGGCTCATTACTATAACTGATCATTTCTTTATTTAGAAACCCACCTATATATACAAAGTTATTTCAACATTTTGGCATCTTCGATGAATTGAAAATTTAAAAATTGATTACAATTTACCATTAGTTTAGTTTAGGATTCGAATTTGTTCCTTAGGTTATCTGATTGTACATCACATATTGCAAAATGGAAGCTTGATGAGAAAAAAATTGTCATCCAAGGATCACATGATGAAATATGTAATTTGTTCTTCCCATTTGCAGTGTAAAAGAGGCCTCATTGTGGCATCAATGTATATAGTTCACAACGTGCACCTGCAAATTAACTAAATCTTATCATGTACTTACCTAGGGTCAACTATATGGATATTCTTCTTTCATTCCTCTATATCAATGGCCATCTGAAAAGATAATTGTAAGCCTCAGATATTCAAAGAACATTTAGTGCAATTCGCCTCTACATGAAACCCATTCTTTTGTTTGGATGATAAGCTAAAAAACAAATAACATCATTGCTCCCCCAGGCTCTCTCCCTCCCATCCTGCTAAAACGGTACCAGCATGAACTTTTTACTAAACTAGATATGCCCATTAAGTCTTATCTAGCCAACATCTCTTTGGGATCTCAAAGGAATGAGACTCAACTCTCTTCCAATCATTTATGTCTTATCAATAATTTATCAGAAATTCATCGAACTCGGTGAAAGGCAATTGAGCTTACAGGGGTCAACTGTGAAAAGCTGAAATATGGGGAAGCCCAATGATGAAATCTGCTGCAACTGGTTACAGGGGTCAACCGTGAAAAGCTGGAATAGGGGGAAGCCCAATGATGAAATCTGCTGCAGCTGATTATGTTGGAATCTTTAGTGCCTTTTGACCTAGGCACTTATGAGGAGAAGATGAGTTAGGATTTGGTAGTGCATAAAGTTATAGATCTGGCATATTTGAGGGTATTTTCTGACTTTCGAGGAATGGACTTCAATTTGTTAAAAGATACGGCAGAAAGAACTTTCCCCATATGCCACTTTCCATTTTAAGAATATGTGCTTCAACATGAATATTTTAGTAACTTTTAGAAGGAAGCATAATTCCTGCAAGGTGAAAGACTCAGCTGGTTTTAGGTAAGCCAAAAAGCTTATATTACTTATTTGATGATATAGAAAAATGGAACAATGTGTTTAAGAGAGAGGATAGAATAGCCAAACTAATCAATGAAACTGGAAAGTTGGCTGTTGATCAAGAGACTAGCTAGACGCAGAAATATAAGGCCCTTCGACTTAGAGAGTGACAACTTCTTCAGGATGACAAAAAGTTTTATCCAAAACGTTATGAAACATCGAGAAAATATTTGTTTTTAAACCAGCGGCAGATGGAATAGGAAAAGGACCCTGTTAACATTTTTAAAACAAATCAGTCGACCCGACTTATGAATTTATTCTAACTTCCAACAAATTCCTTGAAGGTCTATTGCTGCTAACAACTGAAAGCACAAAAATAGGCTCCAAAAAAAGGCAAAATGCATTAGAGACACAAGACTGACCATTGACTAACATGACTTATAAATCTTCCATAATAAGGGTCCATCATAATACATAATAACTTGAAAAAAAGATGTAATGAATGAAAGGATTCCAATATGTTGACTAAAGTATTTTCACTACGGGGCTTTATTTTAACAATATGTTTCCAAATATCAAAATTAATGCATCCATTCAGCAGAAAATTATCAAACCAAGTTAGCTATTAGTCGTAGTGCAATTACAAATGCTATCTACTATTATTTTTTTTTTGGGAAAAAATGACAATCAAGTAGTATATATATACCTGCAGTATAGTGATCTGTGCAGATAGTGTCGTTGCTTCAGTCTGCAGGGTCTGTACTTTCTTCTCCAGCTCACTTGTGTATCGTACTTTTCGCTCTTTTGATCGTGCAGCAGATTGTCTATTTGCAAGAATCCTATAATAGGAAAAACCATCTTTAGCCCCTGTTTGACTCTCTTTAAATTAAAACTCATTATTTCTCATACTCATTTTTAACCACATATTCATACAATATAATATTTTTCGCGTAAATCCAAAACTTTTCCCTACTTTTTAACCACGTATTCTCCAAAAAAATCACTATTCAAAATATCATTTTCCCTCAATTTCTCTTTATAATAGCCAGCAAATGATAGCTAACTTGAATATTATAAGTAAAACAGAACTCAATCCATGTCAACAATAGTTAAAAACAAAAATCCACAACATTCACGATTCATCCTTATAGGGACATACACACAAGAACAGCTATGTGTACATAGAGAAATTGAATAAAGATAGGTAAGGGGATAAAGAAAATAATTTGGATTTTAAGGAAAAAAGTTCACTAATAATAAACGAATAATCAATGACAATATATAATATAGGAATTATGCTGGAGTTTCATAAAAGTGAACCAAGACACTTGACTAAGGAAAAAGTTTCTTTTAGACAGCTATCATGAACTGTCTTTGCTTTCACAAATATATAGCTATAAAAAAGGACAGGAATGAAATCTAGCAATCATTCTTCCCTTCTCGGCTTTATCAGCAACCTAAACCTGGAAAGTAGACACGTATTAATAAAAATTATCATGTGCTATCTGGATTGCTGACCTAATATGATGAGACAAGTCAGCATCAATAGCTAAAAGTTTACCAAGATGAAACCTTGGCAAAGAGTTCCACATACTCTCTGCCCAGGTCAAATATATAACATAACAAGGTAAGCCAACTACCACCACTGAGCTAGAATGCCTAGTGTTGAAAATGTGTCTTGGGAGAGAATGTGGGTTGACCCGACACACATGCCTTCACATGGGTTGGGAGATTCAATTTTAAATATGAAAGTTAACTCCCTTAATCCACCCATAAACCCAATTTTATTAAGTGGAAGAGCTTAAGGTAGAAATTAGTTCATGAAAAACAAGCCCATATATTTCTTCTATTTCAAAGGCAGCCTTTGGCTACATCCATTCTCCTTTTCTACTCCTACACGTAATGTCACAAAAATTGCCTCTGTGGAAATCAAGCTCTTTCAATAAGCGCATCAAACTGCAGCAACAGAGTCAAGAAAGCAAGTAATTCAACCAAAAAAGTTTCCGGAATTAAACTTATGAAGCAAGAAATTCTTGAACCGAAATTCATTTCTTGAATTGCTTGATTGTGATGTTACAACTCACTTGAGCAGGGTAATACTAGGAAGTTCATACCCTGAGTCACAAGGTGCAGGGACCACTGGAATCTGAAGAGAATCTACATATGACGAAAGAGATCACTAATTCTCCATTATGGTTACCACCTCTCCCTCTCAATCTCATAAATACTAAATGAACTTTCTGTCAATATAACAAAAGAAGCCCTCAACTTACTGAAATAATGATGGATTTTCATGCAGCAGCATTCATAAACTCAATACCATCCCCACTGGCCAATCTTACTTGCCTTTTGTGGAAGTTAGGTTCACAATGTTGAAGCAAGTGGCTTACCGACGACCAATTTCAACAATAGTAAAACAACATGAAAATAAATGCTCTGCAATAGCTCATCAAACACCTATTCACATAAATTTCTAGTACAGAAAATTCAAAACATTTTCTTACTAATCTAGTTTATGTTTTGACTTTGATTATGCCCATATAAATGAACAAACAACTATTCCAAATATTAATTCTTCAATAAAAATTCAAGAAAAACTCAAAAAAATCTCCAAAGAAAGACAACGCAAGTAAAAGGTCAAACCTTTTAGCTCTCTTTGGGTCAATCAAGGCAAGCTCCGCAAGTCTATCTGATGCCATAGCCTTCTTTGCACTAGAATCCTCCTCCAACGACGTCGCACTTCCGTACCCATCCATTGAATTACTGTGTCTATGCCTTGGCCCACCGCTCGCTTGGCCAACCTTATTATTCTCCTCCATAGCCGGCGCAGGCCCATCAAATCCAAGCCCCTCAAAGAAGTCGGCGTCCACCGAAAGGCTCCGGAAGTGGGACCCATGGCTCACAGGCCTACTTTCACTGTTATTGGACCACATCGGCTGAGACGGCGGCGCATTAGGGAGGGACAGGGGGTTTGGGGGTAGGTCAAAGTTAAGGTCTGAAGCAACGTCGTCAAGGAGAATATCGTCAAGGTCCGGGAGCCGGAAAAAGGTCTCAGAGTGTGCCCGGCGGTGGTGAGCTCCGCGAGTTGGGGTTTCCGGCATCCTATCCAAATCGGTGCGTCCTGGAAAGTATGGCCCTGCTGGTGTAGGCTTGTTAGCAAACTTTGATTCCATTAAACACCCTTCTTTTCCAATTTGTATGTGCTCGCGTAATGATTGATTTGCTGAAATCTTGTTTTCGTGGGTTTCTTGGTAGAGGAAAACGATAGTGAATTGAGAACTTGATAATCGAGCAGCCGAGCAGGAGAGTAAAAGGGACAAAGATTACTGCTAAAGAATTGACTAAAATGGGGAAGTGGGACCCATTTCTGCCCCTATAATGTGGCAGTTGGCAGCTCCAGGTCAAGGGTGGGAAATTTCTCAGTTATATACATCCTCTGGGAAAATTGCTCCAATGGCACAAAACCTATAAGAATAGTAGCAAGTTAGTCTCCAAGGAGCAAATTGATCCTCAGTCTATTGAACTGGGTTGGTTGGGGTTCGAGGGTGTCAACTGTGATGGTCATATTTGGAGGCAGCAGGTGGTTGGGGTTGCAGTGGCCGTGGCGTAATCGTTAAAATGAGGTTTTCCTGAGAAAAATGGGCGTGAAAAAAAGTTTTGAATTTACGTGTACAATATTTTATTGTGAAAATTTGTGATTGAAAATGAATTTGAGAAAAATAATAATAATTTTATTGTCTGTCAAACATATACTTAACTTGAAACATCCAAAGATAATATCTTTACTAGGAAAAGTGGAGTTCACATAACCAAATATTGTCCCGAAAATTTACAAATGCTTGTTTCGCTAGGATATGGATGTATGAGCACCGAATACCCAAGAAAGAGGCCACGTGTCGTACAATAGATGTAGGCCCTTCTTAACTTTAGCAATAGCATTAATACAATCGGTTTGTTTGAAATAAACGAAGTGTATTACATGGGATGCTGCCTTTTTTCAGTTGATATAACCATATCAAGATGGTCGAGGAAGACCGACATATTTCATAAAGTGTGGAAGTCACGTTACAAACTTTACAAGCTTAGACGAGATTAGACATAAGAAATATATATTTTTTCAAATTATTTTAAAATCTTAATTATTTTTAAAATCATTTAATAATTAAAATAATACATACCAAATATGAAAATTATAAAATACTATATTTACTTAATAATTTCTACAATTAGTCAATTATATAATTTTTCAAGTTTTCTAAATACAAAAGTTAGACTATTTTTCATAATTTCAACTTTCAACTAGATGGCTCCTACTTGAAATTTTCTAGCGTATTTTCATTTTTTACTTTTGTAAAAATAAATCATTTAAAAAATTTAAATTAAAGTTAAATAAAAGACTTTAAAAAAAATAAAAATAAAGTGCCACTAGGTGCCCATTGCCAATGTGAAATGTTTCGCCCAAGCCTCATGTCTAGGTGGGCTTTTTGGACCACTAACAATTAGTTTCAGGTTCATCAATGGCCATCTTGGCTCTCATTGCTAAGGCGAGGTGTTTCGGCCGAAGTTTAGGCAGCGCTTAGACATCGTTTAGACGGATTTTTTTGGAATACTAACAATCAGTTTCAAGTTCATCAATAGCTAAAGAAATATCCATTTCAAATATAATACATTTTAATAAAGCAACTCGTTTTACTTTATACGATGTTACCAGTTTCAAATAGACTTTGACATCGTAGCTACTAATTCTCCTCTATCAACACCATAGAACCTAAGTTCTTCATTTACGTCTGTATCAATATTCAACTTTAACTTGTTCTGCACTATAGTACCCGTTTCCTAATTTCCATTATGTCTAGATATACTCTTCCTGCATATCCGTGTACCCTTGTCTCATTTTTATACTCTCATTATATATGCTCGTGCATTTGGCAACATCTGCTTGGATCATGACTTAATTATCCTATCAAAGAGATTTGCATTACTTTTTGGAAAATCATCTCTTCCATATTCTATATAGGATTTGATAGTCCCTAAGATTGTACTTCAAAACCCACAATATGAACATTACAAGCTTAGGGATATTAAGGAGTTGAGTCAAGCCAGCTCTCAAGTAAAAACTCGAAACTCAAGTTCGACTCGAGGAAAAATGGTTCGAGCTTTTTTTTACCCTAGCCGAGCTTTCGCTCGATCAAAAATTTTAGGCTTGACTTGAGCTTTTGGCTTTGGACTTATTTTAAAAAAAAAAAAAAAAAATTATGGCAAATCTAAATTTTTTTTAAAGAATTTAAAATTTGTGCAATTTGTGAAACTCAAATACCTCTTATTGATAATAAAAAAAAATATATCCGTTTCAACCAAATTTACGTATCTCATGCGATGCCATAAAACAGCTTCACGCTACCTTCTACTGCTGCCTTAAACAAGCAGTGTTTCAGGCTTTCAACTACAATGTTGCCTTAACAGGCAGCTATGCATAGTTGCCTATTTAAGACAACATTTTTTCATGTGATTTTTCATTTTTATTTTTAAAGTTTTGCAAGGAGCCTTTATTATTATTTTTATTTTTTTTAAGACTCGACTCATTATGGGTCGAAAATGGCAGTGCTAGTTTGTGCTTGAGCCGACAACCCCAAAGTGGGGCTCGGTACCTCCGAGCCACGAGCAGGGCCAGCTCGAACTTTTCCTGAGTCGAACTGACGAATCAAATTTTTGGTAGTTTTATCTAACGAATGTTTGGCAGTTTTATCTAACGAATGTTTTAGTTGGTTTTAAAAATATAACTACCTAATAAATTAAAATTTTGATGAACGTAAAACGTAATTCAATGACCAAAATATAAACCGCCAACTCAAATCTATAATATATGAAGTATAACATTAAGTGATAATAATTTTTTAGACGATTTTATTTTTATTATAATTCAATTATTTCAATAAGATATTAATTTTCATTTTTCAATATTATTAAATTATTTTAATAACACAATTTTTTCATTTTTCTATGTGTATTTAATTTATTAACCATTTGAAAAATATTATTATTAATTATTTTATCAACTATTTCATTATGATGAACGTACATTTGACACATTCATTATCTTACTTTTTATTTTTCAATACGTATTTAGTTTATTTAACGTATTTAATTATTTAAATAATACCCCACTTTTCATTTTTCAATATGTATTTAACTTATTTAATCATTTGAATAATATTGTCATCAATTATTTAATTATAATCAATGTACATTTGACAAATTCATTCAACTTGATTGAATAACAAATTAAATTCATTAAAAAAATGGGAACAAATGATAAATATTTTTAGAATTTTCTTCCAAATGATTTATTTAATGAATGTTAAGATACAAATAATATAAATGAGGGGACATATTGCATATTTATAATAAATAATTTCAATTGAAATATTCAATGTATACTAAGTGAATATGAAAAAATAATGATATTCGTTGAATATTCAGTTCAAATCAAAAGAATAAATAGAAAGACTATTCTAATTGACTTTTTAACTATTTATGAGGTGTTTGAGCCCTATTATTTTTTAAGAATGTATTTTGGAATAGTAAATTGATGAAAAACATATGGTTAAAAAAGAAGATTTTTTTTTTATTTGCGTGTAATATTATTTTAGTGAAGAATGTGTGTTTGAAAAAGAGAGAGAAAAATATATTTTGAGAAAAATAAGAATCAAACATTCCTTTAAATTGCTTTCACGGACTCATTTATATTTAATTTGAATCAAAAGTTCAATCCTCATAAACAATTTGTATTAATTATTTTTTATATTCTCGCATCTTACATTATTTTTTTACAGCACCTACAAATATTTCAAAATAACGTGCAACGCATATTCAACTATGACTAGTACTATAAAAATAGTAAAACATTCTAAAAGCCAATGACCATGTCAAATTATATAGAAAGTGAAATATAAATTGCTATATAATGATAAAATAGAATAATTTGTCAGCATTTTTAATGAATAATAAAATAACCCAATTACTAAGAACAAAACGATTTAAATATAAACATATAAGGCGTCTTCGACCAAATTTTGAAACTCTAATAAAAAATGAAAAATTCAAATTTATATGTTTCGAGTATACAAAATTGAAGATGTAAAATGTCATAGATGGAAAAGGCCAAATCTATTACAATCTTGTGATGAGGTCCAATTAAGAACTAGAGAAAGGGCGCATTTAAAATTTTTTTTTTTTCCAAAATTGATTGATCTAATTCTAGAGATAAGGTCAAGTGTTCGTCCATACCAAATATGTACACAATCTTGATATTCGATTTGAACGGTGAATCTTAATCTCGACTACTTATAAACTTTCAGTAAACCTAATGACTTTAGAATCAATTAATTCCTAAAACGGTTCAATATAGTTGCACTAATGATCGAAGAAGTCCAAATCTCGTGAAGCTAAATTTTGCCTCTCAACATGGGTCGTTGTCAACAAGCTTGAAAAGAAGCATATTTTCCGGAGGACCATGTAATTTCAAACTTTGACGATTGAATTTGAAATTTTATAATAAAAGGCTAGAGAATGTACTTGTTTCTGAATTTTAAAGGTTGGAATACTAATAATTTATTTTCTTTGCTTGATTGGACTAACTCAATCGTGATACTTAGAAAGTACAAAAACTAGACATCCAGAGTGGCTTATATGTGTGAATGGCTTAAACCTGGTGTGAATATCTTCCCCACTTTTTTTTCCAACTTGCAATTTTTCTATATCGAGACATGCTCTAACTCAACAACTCTACGCCCAATCTTGACTTTTTATATTTGCCCATGTTTATTTTTGATAAAAAAATATATTTTCAGTTAATTTTGATGAAAGTTAATGAAAATATAATTAAGAAATTGATAAAAATTGTGAGCCCATGAAATGTAAGATTAAGATTAATTGTTGATTTTAATTTAAATATTTATCATTTTTTATCTGAACCAAACATGTGCTTAATCTATATTTTGAAGATAATAAACACGACAAGTGCTTGAAATTATGCATTCAATATTTAGTACTTGTAATCCAACTCTTCATAGTCTATATATGTATGTATTTTAAGGCTCTTGCTACAATGATCACTTGCAAGTTGTGGTAATATTTACCTCTATATGTCGACTTCAATTGACGTCAATTGTCTTAAAAGGCAAGTGCTTGTTTTCCTTAGTTTTTCAAATTAAGAAGTTGGTTAAAACATATTTTTTATCTACACATTTCATACATTTCATAACTTTTTATTCACACATTCCGTAAGATCCATAGCTTATCTACAAATATTTTTTACCAAACGTTAACTAACTTAAAAAAAATCCAAAATCACCTGGAAACCCTCCCCTCAATGGATCATCTCGTTCTACTTCCAAGTAAATAGGGTAAATAGGTTGGACGAACTTATCAAATGGGTAAACAATTTTTTTGTTTACTCTTATGCTCAAGTTAGTAACTAAATGTAAAACCATATAGAGAAAATTGAATGCGGGGAACATTCACGAGCTTATGTTTGGTGCATCTATCATACCCAAAAGAGTTTTGAAATTATCTATTTACATCAAAGTCTCGAGATAGAGTCTTATTAGAGTTGGAGTAGACTATTGACAAGAAAGAGACAAATCCATTCTCTTTAATTTTTCTCTACTGGTACTATTAACTTGAGCGAAATTATATTTGGATTGCAATAAGATAATCAAAGTTGGTGGCATTCGTGTGGAATTCACACTCCATTCAATTTACAATTATTATTTCTTTCCCACTCTTTATGTCTCATCTTCTCTATAATGTTTTTCCTCTTCAGCAATCCACGTTTGATTATGCGGACTAACTTTGAATTATCGAGATAGTTTACAGACTCCCCACTAATCAAGAAATATTCTTCAGTTAAAGTTCGAATATGATCGAATACTGTTGAAGATACATATTAATTAGATCGAAAATGATCGAATACTGATCGAATATGATCTCTTGTTTCACACCGGCCTGACCATGCATAAGAAAATGCGCCTTGGCAAAGCTGCCTTACAGGAAGAAGTTCCATCACTCACCTAACACTGAGCTAAAAAAACTTTATAGATGATTTTTGGATGAAGTTGCTAATGAAAGGAATCACTAGATGCAATGAGACATCCCAACTCGATTGACATCTTCATAGCACCCTCATCATGTGTCCTCTGTAGCCATTTTATTAAATGAAAAACAAACAAATGTATCAACTGTTACAAGTGATTCGGCTGACCAATTAAAATAATCCAAGTGAAAATTATGGACCAGTCACATCAAAAGAATTATGCCTAGTGTTTCACCATTGTTCTAAATGCAAGTGACCACGTGATTAGCTAATGCATCAGTTACTTCATTTTCTTCGAAGATGAAGTTCATTGGGATATATGTTAGAATTTCGATGTGATTTGAATTTTGTTTTGAAGGTATATTTGGAATTGATTGTTTATTTTGGAGAAATCTTGAAGAAGTAAAAGACTAAGGATTCAAAGAATACAAAAGATGGACTAGGGCGAAGAAGTCGCTCAAAATCAATCGTTGGCAGCTTGTCAGGCACTCGAGTACTAAGAACAAGACTTTGGTTGCTCGCTAGGCGTGAGCAGCTGTGGCACCGCTTGCTAATCGCGAGGGCGTCGCCTCAGCAGTAGCTTTATTTAGATCTTCAGGGTTTTGTGGTTTAGCCAGTTTTGGGACTTCTATTTTTACTCGAATACTCTGTTATTGGTTTTACCCATTGTGTTGGGATTTCACCTTTATTAAACTATTTATTTTATTATTTCTTTTAGTATGTTAGAGATTGTTGTATTATAAATGCGTGGTATATTACACATATTCGTAGGATCTAAATTAATAAAGAGAGACTTGTAGATGGAGATATCAGGAGAGAGTCTTATCCAGCATAATATATTGTAATTCCTTATTTTTGATTAGTAAATTCTTCGTCTCTACCCGTGATTTTTTCCATCTTAGATTTCCACGTAAATTTTATGTTTTTGTAATTGTTATTTTCATTTTACCCGTTATCTCTTCTTTACTATTAATGACAATTGGCTCAATTTCTAACGAGTGGTAAGGTTCGATAATTTTTAGGAGAGCCAGTTTGATTTTGTATTAGAGCGAGGTTTGATTATTTTAGATGATAAGTATGAAGTTTAATATTTCGCTTTTGGATCACAATACTAGATTTTCTTTGTGGCAAATTAAGATGTGAGCAATTCTTGCCCAATTAGATTTTGGTGATACTCTGTTGGGGTGGATAAGATGCTCTCAACTTTGACACTAGAGGAGAAACAACGTAAGAATTAGAAGGTCCTATCAAAGATACATCTTTATCTTTTGAATCAAATTCTTCAATACATGTCATAGGAGAAAAGTGGCATTGTATTATAGTTGAAGTTGGAACATTCATGCATTACTCGAAGCCTAGCTACGAGCAAAAATCTCATCCTAGTTTGGCGACCTATCTTCAATTATTTTGATCATCGTCCCATTTATTCTACTATGTTGACCTTGGCTCGGGTCGACTTTTTGGGAAGCCCATTCCAAACTGCATTCGAAGCAACATTTATATTTTTATTACATGATAGAATACAGATGTTTGGAAGATTATCTATTTGTATTCAAGGGAATATTTGCTGATTTGCATACCACGGAGATCAAGTACGATGAAGAGGACTTATGGTTGATTTTGTTAAGAGTTTGCTGCCCCTTCATAAATGACATTTTGGGACATCATTTTGTATAGTCGAGATACCCTCATCATTGATTAAGTTTATGATGTGCTTTATTCTAAGAAGAAGATGAAGTAGCAAGACGTCGGATCGGAGGCCCAAGCAAATGGTTTTGTTGTTCGTGAGAGGAATTTGGATGGTCATGGAAGAGACACGTTCGAGTCTAATAATGGTGATATAGTCTATTGTTATTGTAAGAAAAAGGGGTACATGAAGAATGATTGCTATAATTGGCAGAACATGGATAAATTAATTGCTACAAATCAGAAGGGACAACTACGTAATTTCGGTAAAGTTAGTTTTGTAGAAGATGATTGTAGTGATGGATATCTTTTGGTTATTTCTAACGAAGACTCCAACGACTTACACTTTTCATATGTGTCTTAATCGGGACATTTTTCAAAATATGAATTAGTTTCAGGGGTTCGTGGTAATGAGAAATAATTCACCTTGTAAGATAGTTGATATTCGTAGGGTCAAAATTACGACGTTTGATGGGACGGTCAGAACACTTCGGGAAGTGAGACATGTTCCAGATTTGAACAGTAATATTATCTCATTGAGTACTCTTAATTAAAAAAAAAAAGGTACATGTAGTCTGGTGAAAGTGAAGTACTGAAAGTTAGCAAATGTATCTATATTGTGATAAAGGGACAAAGAAGGTTCCAATTATATGTCTTGTTGGGTTCTACGTTCACATTTGATGCAACTATCACTAAATTAAAGAAAATAGATATTAGACCTCAGGAAAGGTTCGACGAGCCTGATTTGGTTGCTTATGAATTAATAAGCATTGACTCAAATAGAGTTAGTTGTGATCATATTGCTCGTGGGGATAATTCGAGCAAATTTGATAACTCATATGGAGTAGGTTATAAAGTTGATGATGTTATTGTCATGGTGTTCGAACAAGTTTGATACCCAAGGTAATTCTGCTGGTAAGCAGTGTTTGGATTTAGTTCATAGTTGTTGAGTTGCTGGTGAGTAGTACTTTGTGGAAGAGGTGAATGTTGACCTATGGTTGATTCATCCTTAATATTTTGATCATAACAAACAAGATTAATAATGTTTCTAACAATTGATTTGAGTGATGATAATTCAATATTAAAATCAATCAAGCATTGTCAAAATCAACACATTATAAATCGGACTCGAAATGAAGAGATCAAAGTGAAAGTTGAACATTCAAGTCAAATCATTCGAGACGGGAGCTTAAAACATCAAAATCAAGATTGTCAAATCGAGCTCATGAATAAGGTCAAGATCGAAATCAAGCATTAGAGCCAAACGTCAAGAAAGAACAAGATCAAGACTTTAAGAACCAAATATGAAAGAAGTTTCGAAGCAAGATCAAAGACTAGACTTTCGAGATCATATATAAATGTATAACACTTTGATCTTTAGTAATGAATAACAATAGCTCAAAAATCATTTTGTCCACGAAGAGTTATTTTCATATCACTTGCGTAAAATATTTTTGATCAAAAGTAAGATTAATATTTCAAAATGATACTTGAACGTATATCGTATCTCTTTCTTAAAAAAAAAGTCAAACGATCAACCGAACATTCGATTGACCAACCGGACCGTCTGATTTGACAGAAAAACTTCTGTTAATCTGGACGTCCGATGGATGAATCGGACGTTCGGTTCATCCCAACGATCAGTTTTTTGATTGTTCTGATCGTAACTGCTAGTTGGTCATTCGGATGAGTTCCGGATGTTCAGATTGGTCGTCCGGTTCGACGAATATTGGACAGTTTGATTGTTATAAATACCAACTCACTTGCCATTCATTTTAACAACTTTAGAACATTCAATTGAGATTCTTTTGAGCNTTTTTATATTTCTTCATATTGAAACTTTGATTGAACCAAACTTGTAAATATCATATTTATCAAAATTTATAATTTTTTTCTTAGTATTTAATTTATCACAAATTATTCATTGAAAGATAAATATATTTTTGAAGAAGATTTTTGCACTTATATTGCATAAACGTTTCTTCTTCTTCTTCTTCTTGAAACTTCGATTAATTGAACTAAACTTTTAAAATCATCATATTCATCAAAATTGTTCATTAATCTATTAATACTTAATTAATTATAATCATCCATTAAAAGCGAGATATTTCTTGAGAAGATTTTTGAACCTACATTATATTTATTTATTCATCTTCTTATTAAAATACTTTGATTGATTGAATTTAAGTATCGATTATCATATTCATCAAATTTTTTCTAACATAACACTTGAACTTTATTCATTACTATCTATTAAAGTATTAGTCTACTTTTCTTCTTGTACTCAACTTTGAATTTATCATTCATGAAGTAGAGAAGATTTCATTTGTAAAATTTGTTTGAATTATGGGTCGCGTTGAAGTCCCTTAAAGATCGACATTGTATAAGGATCGGTGCTCCTTGTTGTAAGTTACCGTGTTATTCATATTGAGGTCTCGTAAAACTCAATAGTGTGGGTCGTGTTGAGGTCCCATAAAGTTCCATATTGTATAAGGATCGATGCTCCTTGTTTGTAAGTAGCCGAAAGCTTTGTAAACGACTGGATTGCATCATAATTCAGTCACGATAGTGGAAAATGCCTTGTTCGTGATGGAGAGATTGGAAAACGGTTGGATTACTCGTGACGAAGAGCTTGGTAAGCTTTGTAAATGGTTGGATTGCATTATAAGTCAATCACGATAGTGGAAAATGCCTTGTTCGTGACAGAGGGCTTGGTAACGGGAAACGTAGATCAAGTTTGAGATTGAACCTCCAAAAACATATTGTTTGAATCCTCTCTCCCTTTTATTTATCGCATTCATAGTTGCACTTATTATTTGATTGATCTACTTACTTGAACTTACTTACGATTATTCATTTATCAACGTGCTTTTAACTTACGTGATTATTCGAAAAAGTTTTAAAAAATCAATTCACCCCCCTTTTGGTTAGCTATTCCTGGTCTTTCAGTGAAGTGTTTTGTTTGGAGAATTTTGGAGTTTGTTGAAGAGTCAAGTTTTATTCTTTACAGTGAAATTCATGTCAATGTGAAGATTTGTTAGAATTTCGGTGTAACTCGAATTTTATTTTGGAGGTATATTTGGAGTTGATTGTTTGTTTTGGAGAAGTAATGAAAAAGTGAAAGACTAAAAAGAGACAAAAAATATAAAAGATTGACCAAGACAAAGAAGTCATCTCAAAACCCCTCGTTGGACGCTCATTAAACGATCGAATGCTCAAAATAGAACCTTGGTCGCTCGTTGGCGTAAGCATACCGATCGAGAGGCAGTGGCATTGCTTGCTAGCTGCGTAGGTATCGTTTGAGTGACAGTTTTATTCAGATCTTTAGGGTTTTGTGATTTGGCTAGTTTTGAGACTCCTATTTTAATTCGAATACTCTGTTATTAGTTTTACTCATGGTATTGGACTTCACCTTGTATTAAACTTTTCAGCGTATTAACTCTTCTGGTATGTTAGGGATTATTATATTATAAATATATGGTATATTACACATATTTTTAGGATTCAAATTAATAGAGAGAATCATAGATAGAGAAATTAGGAGAGAGCCTTGTGAGATTTAGCTAAATAGATTGTAACTCTTTATTTTTGATTGATGAATTCTTCTCCTCGACCTGTGATTTTTCCTCTCTTGAATTTTCACGTAAATATTATGTTCTTGTTATTGTTATTTTCATCTTACCCATGATATCGTCTTTAATATTTATAACAACTGACTCAATTTCTAACAATATATAATACAGACATTGAGCCCATCTAGCCTTTATCTACCAAGGACAGGGATGGCAACGGGGCGGGGTGGGACAGGGTCGGGACAACCTCTCTCGCCCCGCCCCTCCCCACCAAGCAATTCCCCGTCCCGTTACCCGTTTAAGGTGAGGCGGGGCGAGGCGGGGTCCTTGCTCTATTTAATTTTTTTTTTAAAGTTTTGATAATTTATTTTTAGAATAATTTTTGTTGTACACTTTTTTGTACAACAAGTTTGACACTCCCCTCATTTGAGGGGAGTGACCCACATTCAAATAAAATAATCTGCACCCCATCATGAGAGGGGCAGTGGACCCGTGTCATGTTTGATGTACATTTTGAATGTACATCAAGCATGACTCTTATTTTTATTGTCCACATTCATTAGATTTAGATAAATAATTTTAGTTGTAATTTTCTATTAGAACTAATGAAATTTTCCATTTAAAGTAATTCTAATTTTTTTTTTAAATTTTAAATTGGGCAGGGTGCCTGTTACTCGTCCCCACCTTGGGGAAAAATTCCCCTCCTTATCTCGGCCCCGAATACTAGATTAAGCGGGTTATTCCCGTCCCGTTCGGGGCGGGGCATTTCCTCTCTTAAATTTTCACGTAAATATTATGTTCTTGTTATTGTTATTTTCATCTTATCCATGATATCGTCTTTAATATTTATAACAACTGACTCAATTTCTAACAATATATAATACAGACATTGAGCCCATCTAGCCTTTATCTACCAAGGATAGGGATGGCAACGAGGCGGGGTGGGACAGGGTCGGGACAACCTCCCTCGCCCCGTCCCTCCCCGCCAAGCAATTCCCAGTCTCGTTACCCATTTAAGGTGAGGCGGGGCGGAGTGGGGTCCTTGCCCTATTTAATTTTTTTAAAAGTTTTGATAATTTATTTTTAGAATAATTTTTGTTGTACACTTTTTTGTACAATAAGTTTGACATTCCCCTCACATGAGGGGAGTGACCCACATCCAAATAAAATAATCTGCTCCCCCATCATGAGAGGAGCAGTGGACTCGTGTCATGTTTGATGTACATTTTGAATGTACATCAAGCATGACTTTTATTTTTATTGTCCACATTCAGTAGATTTAGACAAATAATTTTAGTTGTAATTTTCTATTAGAACTAATGAAATTTTCCATTTAAAGTAATTCTAAATTTTTTTTTTAAATTTTAAACTGGGCGGGGTGCCTGTTACTCGTCCCCACCTCGGGGCAAAATTCCCCTCCTTATCCCCGCCCCGAATACTAGATTAAGCGGGTTATTCCTGTCCCGTTCGGAACGGGGCATCGTGGGTATCAGATTTTTTTGCCATCCTCAGCGAAGGAACTGAATCACTTTTCGGAGATAACAGGTTGATCGTGTATATTTATTCACTTTCCAGCCAAATAGAGCGTCATCCTCTATAATTGCAAAGAAACCTTTTCACAAATCTATACTATTCCTGAATATACCATCGCACTCTGAAGGTCTAGAGTACCTTGTGCCGTCCTATCATTATCTACTTTACTACAATCTGTTAACAGAGGCCACCATTTAATTGAGGTGATTTTTAGCACCATCCATTTCAACATGGTGTTTAAAATTCCTCAGTTTCACAAATTACCCTCTTCCTTAGCTGCTTGTAGCGCGGATTGGATAGAAGATCGAATTGCATGACGAGGCCTTTAACAATGTATTAGTTTCTAGCTGTCCAAATGACCCAAAACGCTGTTACAACCATAGATTCCCAAATTGCCTTGAGTTGTGGGCAAAATTTCTGTCGCATAGCTTTAGAAAAAAGGTTTTCCATTGTGGCTGAGTAGTCCAAAGATATGCCGAAAGCATTGGAAATAAAGTTCCATACATTATGGGCAAAAGGGCATTGAACGAAGACAAGTATTTATTATAGTCCACTTGGAAAGCATTACATGTGATGAAGACTTCATATGAAAAGATGTCTTTTTCAGATAGACATGTATTTCTAGATAATTACCAAGACGTTTATGCTACACCCAAATTTACCACTTGCGTGACATAATGCACGTGTCACCTTTGAATTAGTTGGTGGACAAAAAATAAAGTTCCACCAGCTAATGCAGAGATGGCATCTTTGCATTCTGTCACCCAAGTGGTAAACCTGGGTCTACATGTAGCATTCCTCTTACCAAGATTATTTTTAAGGTAAAATAACTCATTTATTCAAGCAAATCGTCATAAACTGCTAGTAAAATAATAAATAGTCGTATATTATGAGATCACCTAATAAAATGGCTAATCAACACAGTAACAAATAGGCAACTCTGTTCCCATTTTGAGGAAACACATTGCACTTCCTACACTTGGAACCTGACTATCTTTACAAAAATTAGTCATTCTCTAATTGCAACTACCTCTCATCTTCAGTCGAGAAGTAGCCTACTATCTATTGAGGGCTGTGTTGTCGGTATAGCGAATATGCAAACTATATTTTGAAAGAAAATAAAACTTACTTGAAATAATGAAACAATTGTAGAAAATGAAGAATGTAGAATAAATACGGTAGACTGAGACTAGAGTTCAATTCTATCTCTTTAAAACGAAATTGTCCTGCTAAGGTGCTTATGGTTGTTGGCAATCGTCTTTTAAGATATAACAACCTTCTTTTTACGGTAGAAGCACTTCAAATTAAAAGAACGATGAACTCGGAAAATTGTTTTTTACTCTCTATAAGATATGAGATTTTTATGCATAAAGCTTCCAAGTCTGCAATGATTTAGGAAAAGAATGGATACTATGGTTATAAATGATATGAATTATGCAGAACATAGGGGCCTATTTGTAATAAGTCAAAAGTTGAGCCTGAAAAGACATAACTAAGTAGATTATGGCTTGTCTGAACAAACACGACTTTTCCTAGAAAAATCTCTTAAGCACCATTGACTAAGGCCAACCGCTCTTTAAAATCCTAGGAGCCACTCGTCCCTCCCAGACACTGATTGAAATTTTTGAAAATATTAATAATTTAATCTCAAATAATCTACTCACAACCTACTGGAGCATGTGGGTGTGAGCTTTGAACTGAACTTAATAGGATCTAAGTCATTTGGTACCCTTGGGACTCAAACCCCAAGTCTCAAGGTAAGGATTAATAAACAAATCATAGTTTTCTTCTTTTTTCTACGAGGGGCAAAGTTCATTCTTTGTTTCTCTATATTTCAAATTCTCCTTTTCAACATCTTTAATGTAGGTAATAATTTTTTACTTATTCGGAAATGCTTTGGCAAAATGAAATATACCCCGATCATCTACTCATGGAGTAAAACGTGTTTAACTATTCATCAACGTTGATTAATCGGACCTATCCGAATATTTGGTCAAAGTTGATTAAAAATCAACCTAATTATAAACCCATTTTCAATAGACTCTGCACCCAAGACATTTCCCAATTAGTCAAGATGCACAAACCCCAATCCTAAAGTTTCCTTCCTCTCCCTACACCGATGCATCTATATTCAACATAATTCTATGTGTACATAGTGGTCGCCACCTACTTATCACCAATTGTCCTCGCCTTATGTCGAGTACTCGATCCACCATCCTTACGGATCATATTGGTTCCCAAATCTACAATAACACCCACATCCCCCTATATTCCCTATACACCAATTGGTTTCATTCATCTCGAATAGTCGACACAAGGTACCCACTAAACGCAAGTGAATCGAATGCCAAGTTACACTAGAAAACTCCATCATCATGTCCCTAATGGGCTAAGACCGCTAGCTTGCACGTAACTTTACAATTAATCCAACTAGTCTATTTGTTGCCACCACCTTTTTCCACCTTACATTGGAAGAATGCAAGAACCGTGGATTCTGGATGCCATAAAAAGTGTATAACCATTGGTACATATATTTTTCCAGTGATGGAGATTACTTCCCGTTGGCAAGGCAAGAAAGGAAATTGGGGATTTAAAATTTGGATGGAAGCAACATAAAATCAAACTGCATCGTTTATGTTCCTTTTTATCAAGATATTACAATTGTTTCCTTGCGTATTTGTAGCATAAATATTGGAGAAAGTGAGAATAATAAGAAAAATACAAAGCTAAATTGTATTGTAGATTATTACTATTTAGAAGATGTGGATATAATAGAACTCTATGTTAGATTTTAATAAAATTTAAGTCTCTAGAATTTGAAAACCTAAATACTTTATTATCAGTATCCTCCAATCAAATCACCAAGAGAATTATGAAGTGCGGAATATACCTTGATTCAATGGAAATGATCATTTATTACTGGATATTGATTCTAAATCTTTAATTATGAGTTCTTGATTATGGCTTCTTTCTCTATAATCTTGATTGTGAATTTTAGATCTTTATCTTTAATATGTTTTCTCTTGTATGCTTGTGTTGATACGATGACACAAAGAATGAGAATCACATATGAATTATGGACAATAACCATACTTATATTTTCATATTTATTCGGCTCATCATCAATTACAACCCTAATGGATTTGGTCTTCACACAATTTAGCCATTACTTTATTTAGATCTCCAAAACCCAATAACTTAAATTTTTTATGAGATCACTTTAAACAGGTTTAACTTAAAGATAGCTTTTATACACAATTAATTACATATGTAGGCCCACATTACAAATTAAATTCCAACAATCTATGACTTGGGCCATATATGTTACTTTATAAATGTGCATAATCTTATGACGTCAAAACTTTTGCTATCATAACCAAAAGTATTTTCAAACAATCTCGTCCATCAATTATGTTAATATTGGATCAAAGCAGTCTTTGTTATACCTATCATAACTAAACCCTCAATAGTCTCGTATATCAATACAATCAAATAAAATAGATTAAATATGGATGTATAGTATGGAATAACTGAATCGGACATACCTATCTCCAACTAGTCATATCTTATTCTTTAATGAGATAAAACTAGAAACTTTAATCAGAGTGAAAATAATTGAATATTTTATTTCTACAGAATAAACTGAATATCTATGAGCATAAAATGTATCTGAATTAGGCAACAACCAAATACAAACTCCCACTAAACTACCATATCATCAAAAGATGCAACACCTATATAAGCGGTATATTTATAAAAGAACTAGAGTGTTAGTCCTTTAGTTTGCGGATATGCAATCATGGAATTTGTCCTAATACGCTCTATAGAAATCTGACGACTTTGAATTCCTTCCACAACAATTAGGAACTTAATGTTTATGAACTTTGACATTATCGAGTTCCTGTTGGAATTTAAGACTGCTATTGTCACAGAATAACTTAAGTGGTATTTCAATTTCATTCAAATTGTGCAGTCTAGTGACGAAATCCCACAGTTATATTTCATTATTAGAATCAGAATATTCAATGATCTCCTATTAGCCTGATTTTTCGTATATGATCATGTAATTCTTAATTCTCTATAGATATTTAATAATCCGCTTGGTTGCTTTCCAAATATCCATTTTAGAGTTACTTAAATATCTGTCCAACATGCCAACAATGAATGACATATTTGGATCGTGCAAACTTGAACATATATTAAATTCTTAACTGTTGAAGCACAAGGAATTTTCTTTATTTCCTTTTCTTTAAGTTTATCCTTAGGGCATTAACTGAAACAAATCTTGTATCCCTTAGCAATAAGGGTATCACCTCATTTATATTTCTATATCCCAAATCTTTTAATAACCTTATCATTATACCTCTTTTACGATAATTCAAAAATATCCCGAGAACGATCCCGATATATTTGTATCCCTGACACAAAGAGGCGTCCCAAGATAATTTATTTCAAAATTTCATGATAGAAATTTCTTCTCCATCTGAACTTGTGATATACACAATCATCAAACGAATTGATCTCAAAATCAAACGATATAATTATTTGATGAAATTTGTAATATCATTGACGAGAAGTTTGCTTAAACCCATGGATAGATTTCTTCAATTTGTAAACCATCAGATGTAGATAAGATCAAAATGTGTCAGAAGTGTCATAATAGTCCTAAAAGAGTCTTTTTAAAATCAATACATTCCTTTTGAGTAAAGTCATTTATAACAAGATGCGCCTTATATCTCTCCATATCAACATTCAAATCTCTCTTGATTTTAAATATTTATTTACAATCAATGAGCTTCATACCTTTAGGCAATGAGATGAGTTCCCAAACGTAATTGTCTTTAATGAACTTTATCTCTTTATTCATATCATCAACCCACTCTTGAGAACTATTCCTTTGCATGACTTTATGAAAGTTGATTGATCAAATCTTCTTCCATCAATCCAAAGCCATCCTTATGTGAAAAACTATAAATTCATCTAAAATTTCATTTCTCCTTTCTATAGTAAATTTCTTTAATTATATTTGTTCTTGAGGTAGTTGAATTTATTTTCTGGAAAAATCTTTTGATTGTGTATAGTGGGTTTTGTAATATTGTCTTGATCTGAAATTGTTTCTTGAACAAGACCTGGAGCAAGAAATTGTCCCTAGTCCTAATCATTGTTAATTGCAACAGAAGGGATATATACATATTCTTGTTCAAAGACAAAATCATTAACTTTAAAACCTGACCCCCAGGCCGCAAACTCTACATCCTCAAAGAATCGAACATTTCTCTTTTCAAAAATTGGCCCGATTGTAGGATCTTTAAAAAATTGTAACCTCTTAACAATTGTTTCACTTGAAACTTTATTGAGAGTTTAAGTTGTAGTCTTTAGTGCTTCGTCCTAGAGAGATTCTGGCAATGTGAAATGACTAATCATACTTCTTATCATGTCCTTAAGTGTTCCAATTTATCTCTCAGTAACACTATTCTTGTTAGGGGACCTGGCATGGTGTACTATGGGATGATTCCACATTTCTCGAGGGATTTAGCAAAAGGTCATGGACATTATTCTTCCGATCCGTCATATCTGCTATAATATTCACCACTAGTGCCAGATCTCATGTGTTTTATTCTTTTGTTGAGCTGATTTTCAACCTCAAACTTGTAAACCTTGAACGTGTCCAATGATTGGAATTTCTCATGAACGAGATACATGTAGCCATAACGAGAAAAAATGTCTATGGATGTAAATAACTGACTGTTGACCATTCCAAAAAAATAAAGAGAATGACCCATAGATATCCATATGAATTAATTATAAGATGTCCAAAATCTTATTGACACCTGATCTCCTTATATTTGTTTGTTTAATACAATTAACACAAACACTTAAGTTTGAAAATTGAAGACGATCAAGAATTCTTTCTAATAGAAGCTTTG
>CAIGRB010092534.1:25568-37370 GCA_903798255.1 Fraxinus quadrangulata | reverse complement strand
CCTTCCATTGAGAATGTACTATTGGTAGATAACCTCAAACATAATTTACTTAGTATTAATCAATTATGTGATAAACGCTATCATATTAAATTCGATTATTCTAAATGTCTCATTAAGAATACTAATTTAAAGAGGTATTGTTTATAAGAAGTCGAAGCAAACATGTTTATATCATAAATATCTATTTTGAAAATGATGAAAAATGTTTGGTGAATTTGAAAGAGGAAACTTGGCTATGTCATAGGAGATTATGTCATGTTGGCATGGATTTTCTTTCAAAAATCTTCAAAAATGGTTTTGTCATACCAAATTTGAAGTTCGAAAAAGATAAAATTTGCAATGCATGTCAATTTGGTGAACACGTAAAAAGTTCATTCGAACCTAAATTATACTCATTTACTACAATACCACTTCATTACTCCACATTGGTCTTTTTGGACCATTGAGAACCGCTAGTTTGGGTAGAAAACACTATGCTTTCGTTGTTGTTGATGATTTCTCTAGATCCACTTAGGTTCTTTTCTTAAATCTCAAAGATGAAGCTCTAAAAACCTTTAAACATTTTTGTAAAAAAGTTCAAAATGAAAAAGGATACTCCATTAGAAGTGATCATGGTGGAAAATGTGATAATCTCTCTTTTGATGGGTTCTATAATGAAAATGGATATGAACATAATTTCTCGGCTCATAGAACTCCTCAACAAAATGGTGGTAGAAAAGAAGAATCACACATTACAAACAATGTCTAGGACCATGCTAAATGAAAATAATATGCCAAAATATTTTTGGGTTGAAGCCGATAACACCGCTTGCTATATTGTTAATAGAGTTTAACTAGTCGAAAGAAAACCAAAACTTCATCTGAACTTTGGAAAAATAGAATTCCCAATATCGGTTATTTCAAAGTCTTTGCGTACAAATGTTTTATCTTAAATACAAAAGAAAACTTGAAAATTTTGATTCAAAATCCGATGTTGAAATTTTTCTAGGATATTCATCGACCAATAACAAGGCTAGATTAGTGGCCCAAGGTTACAATCAAGAAGAAGGAATCGATTTTGTAAAAATATTTGCACCGATGGCTAGATTGAATCCATTCACATGCTTCTTGCATTTGCTTGTCCTAAAAAATCACTCTTTATCAAATGGATGTCAAAAGTATTTTTTTAACGGTTTTATTCAAGAAGAAGTGTTTGTTGAACAACCACACGATTTTAAAAGTCACAAGCATCCGGACTATGTTTTCAAACTTTGAAAAACTCTATACGGTCTAAAACAAGCTCCTAGGACTTAGTACAAATGATTGAGCAAATTTCAAATAGTTTTTCAATTGGAAAAGTGGATATCACACTTTTTGTTAAAACTCAAAAGAACGATATGATCATTGTTCAAATTTATCAGAAGATATTATATCTAGTTCTACTTATATTTATCTTTGTGACGAGTTTTCTAAGTGCACGAGCATTGATTTTGAAATGAGCATGATGGGAGAACTTAAATTCTTCCTCGGTATCCAAATTAAGCAAACTTGTGATGAAATTTTCATCAATCAAAGTACATATTGGACATACTCAAAAGGTTCGACATTGATAATTTGAATCCAATGAGCACCCCTATGAGCACATCCATCAAAATTGGACAAAGACGATCAGGGTATGTCCGTTGATATAACAAGATATTGAGGTATAATCAGATCCCTTCTTTACTTAACCGCTAGTAGACCCGATATTATGTTTAGTGTGTGTCTATGTATATATTTCAATCGAATCCTAAAGAATTTCATCTTAAGGCCGTGAAACAAATATTTAGATAGCTTAGTGGCACTAGAACTTTAGGGCTTTGGTATCCGAAGGGCATTCACATTGATCTACTTAGCTATTCAAATGTCGATTAGACCAATGCATAATCGGTCGTAGAATCACTATTGGAACATGTCATTTTTTAAGCTTTGTACTTGTATTAAGAGGTTAAAGCATTGGAACTTGTGATTTTTACCTCTCACATTTAATCTCGCCTCTTAAATTCAATTCCTAAAGTTTTTCGGTTGAATTCACTAATTAACAAATGCACGTCTCTTGAATTCAAATCAATCTTATAAAGTCGAGTCAACTCACTATGCCCCAATTTGGTACAGATTAAAATTCAGATTTTAATCTAAGTCAAAGTCAAGAATTAATTTTAACCATATATTTCATAGATCCCACAACTTTTCGATCACATATTTCGTCAACTTTTATCAAATCTATTAAAAATTTGATTTTAATCTCCACCAAACAAGGTATATATCTATATATGAATTGGAACAATCTCAAATAGATGCATTAAATCACTTAAGAATCCAATTAAAGACCACAACAATAGTAAATGTGTATCTCTGTCTTTTACCCAATAAAAAAAAGTATTTTCACACCAAAGTATTGAAGCCCTTGCCTTTTATTCTCTTTTTCTTACATCTTTTTCCTCAATTTGACACAAGTCTTTATATAGGGACAGTTTGAGCCCATTTTGTATAAAATATATTTTATAATAGTATATTGATAGAAAATGTGTTGTTAAAAAATAAGAAAAAGTTTTGGACTTGCATGTAATATTATTTAATTGAATAATGTATGACTAAAGAGAAGAAAGAGAAAAATATATTTTGAAAATAATAGAGATTAAACAAGGGCATAGTGTGTAAGGATCTTGCTATATGTACATAAATGTTTACATAATGAATTATATAATGTCACATAACACTCTACCATTTGTTAGTTTAAAATATAATCAACTTTTTTATCCAATCTTTTCCTTCCACGTCATTTTATGTAATCCTTTATGTACCATTTTTATGTACAAGTTGTATAATCTAGTGTTTAAACTGAAAATCATGTACTCAAAATGACCAAAATACCCTCCCAATTAGAAAAATAGTCGGAGAAAACACATTGGCGGACAGAGAGTGGATCGATCGTGGCTTGCATACCTCAATCATCACATGGAAATCGTAATGTCTAGTAATATCTGGTTGACCACATTTTGCATATCGGTGTTACCAGCCCTTCAACTTCATTTTTACATTTTGGTCCATGCTTCAAGTTTTTGGTATGATTTTGGTGTTTTTCTATTCAAATCTTTAACATTTCACATTTATAGCTAGGGGTGTCAATTTTTCTCGTCGGCTGAGGAAAAGCTAGAGCCGGCCAGCTCATGGCTTGGGCTGACCCTCATTTTGAGGGTAGCACGGGCTATTTTCGGCCCGTGATGATCCGGAAAGGAAAAAAAATAATTAAAAAATGAAACCCAGGCAGCTACACGCTGTTTGCTATTTAAAAAAAAAAAAAAGAAAAAAAACCTAGGCAACGCACGCTGCATTTGGACAGCAGCTAGGTACCTGTATTAAAAATAAATAAATTTGTGAACCGGCTCAATTTGATAAGGCTCGAGCCTAAATTGTTTGGCATAGCAAAAGTCTGGCTCGACTTAGGCAAAAAAAAAAAGCATGAACATTTTTCACTCAAGCCTCAAGTTTCGGCTCGTTGACATGCCTATTTACAGCTGATACCGATGCAATGTAAGATTAAAATAAAATTCAAATTACAACAACTGAAGCCTTATATGTGAATTCTATTTTATCTTTCAATTGCGACCATTGTAATATTGGTGGGCTAGAATCTTCATAAAAGGATAGTGACCTATCCTTAACAGAGATAAAATATGATAATTAAATGCATTTTCTCTAACAAATTAAAATGAAGTCATTCAACAACATGAATTTTTTGGGTTGAAATTCTTTGTCATTAGAAAATGAAAACACACAAATATAGAGAAATCTATAACTATAAAGTACTACTGTATAAATAAAATAGAAGCAATCAAGGAGCAGCAATTTGTGTCAGCTCCATTTGGCTCATATCATGAGATTGAGTAATCTGAGTTTGGCTTGAATCATTCTTAACATTCTTGTTGTTCGTGTTGTGTTTGATCTCGCCGTAGAAGTAGGAAATAAAACCCCAAAGCGATAGGAAAAGAGAAACGCCCTTTTCTGCTTGAAACTTTTCGTGGTAGAAAATAACTGCTAATACTTCTGTGATGGGAAGTAGAACTGTTATGACGATGCCCGATAGAAGAGAGGAAGAGTAGAAAATGACTCCAATCGCACCTAAGAAGAAACATTGCCAGACAATTGCACTCCAAACCACTACCAAATAATATTTCCCTTCTCCAAGTTCATATTCTTTTGCCTCCCTCGAGATTGCCTACATAACATGTTACAAATACATACTTGTAAGTGTTAATAGTGTCTTAATAATTCAAACATAACATGTGCAGCAAATTAAATTAAAAGATTTCGACAGACCCCAACTTAAGAATAATCATTATTTGAATTATAATCATTTGATTGTAATTTTTCTTGATCACAACAAGAAGGGTCCAAATCCTTCCGTATAGAATCTGGTGGCAAATTATGAATATAAATTGGCGACACTATAGGCCAATCGAAATTCACATCACTCATATAGCCCTGTTTGACATACATTCTTTCAAAACTTATTTTCAACAACACATTTTTCAATAAAATAATATTTTCTATCACATCAATAATTTTTTCTTACCTTTTAATCATATAGTTCTCATCATATCACTATTTAAAATATATTATTTTTTCAATAATATTCATCAAATACATTTTGGAATAGGTTAACCATCTCAAAATTGAGCTTTGATGGAGCTTTTTCAAATATCTTATATTGCATATTTTAACTGTAGGAAAAACTACACATGCCATCCTTGATTTGATAAATTACACGCATAGTTCTCAACCAATACAAGATTTGCACTTTTAACCACAACATTTTATGTTTCTATGTCATGACATCACGCTCATCAACATTTCGCGTTTAATCTTTAGGAAGTGTTTTCATCCAAACAAGGTAGGTGTTGGATAAGGACGAATGATAACTGAATGCATTTTTTAAATGAAATTCATCCTTAGTGGCGGGGAAGAGACATGAATTATCGTCAAGTTGAACTGTACTATCGGAACTGTGCAGGGATCAATTTTAGATGGTTGAGGAGATTAATGTTATATAAAAAAAAATGACTCATTCAAGATATCATGAAATTATATTATGGACAAAGGTCCGGCCATGTGTGTGTATATATATTTTAACGTTTCTTTGAGTGGGATTGATTCAAATTATGTGAAATGATGAGCATATAGTTGACTATGGTTTCCCAAATTTCAATATCTTCGGTAAGTAAGTCAAACTGACAATGTTGTATATCATTATTTATTTTCAGTTTGTTGCCTTATTCACTGTTGCTCGATTCAAATATTGACAACTCGTCACATCAATTTAGAATAGTCAATAACAAGATGTCACATTGTGATACACAATAACTAAAATTATATTTTCAGTTATTAGATATTTGAATGACATTTTTGTTATCAGAATGTTTAATTTTCAAAAAATAGTCAATTATGTCATTCAATCATTATTTACTTATCTTGGGTCAACAAAGCCCCTTGTTGTTATCCTTTAAAATTTTAAATTCTTTACTACAGTATTATTTTTTACCATATATTTATACAATAAAATACTCTACATACAAACAAATAAAGTCTCTTTACTTTTTAACCATACATTCTCTATCAATCTATTATTCTATAATACATTACAAGAAATTAATGGCTCTCATAACCGGCCAAAGATGTTAAAACTATTTGGTAGAAAAGCTTAATTCATTTGAAAATGATGTACTAAGCTATCAAGATTAGAGTGACGAACAACTAAGAGCATCTTCAAGAGACTCTCTATTTTTAAAGAGTGTATTCTGTCATTTAGAGAGTATCTATAAATTTAGAGAGTTAAAATTTTGAAATACTCCAACAAACTCTTTATATTTAATACTAAATTTTACTACTCCAAAAAAATATTTCTTATTTTTTATTATCTTTTATTTTACCTAACTTTTCTTTAGATTATTTTATTGTTTTCCTACATTAAAAATTGAAACTTTTTGAATGCATTAAATTATATAGAGTGAGAGTCAAACTCACTCTCTAAATTAAAATGTTAATTTAAAGAATCTATTGGAACATGATTTTAAATATTGACTATTTAAAATAGAGAGCATCTCATGTTTAAAGAGTTTATTGGAGATATTCTAAAATGATCAAAACCAAATGAAAAAGGCAAATGAAAAATAACTACATACTAGTCTCTTTTGGAGACTTGCTACAAAAGCCATTGTATTGGCTTAACCAAAAACAACAAAAATTGAAAAGACTTCATTCAATAATTAAATTCTTATATCCAGAGGAGTTAGGGTGCATTTTGTCCACTTAATGTTGGGTCAATCGCCATATTACAAGGGCTTGTGCCGGTTACACACATGGGGGTGAGGACCACTTTTTTTTTTTATACATTGGAGTGGGGCCCGCTGCTACAGTGAGGGGCATGTAAGGCCACTGTGAAGCATGATTCTGGCAACTTAGCATTTTTCTATTCCACAAAGATAACTTAGGATAAATCGAAAGTTAAGTCCAAAGACACCAACTCTTCTTCACGAAATAATCTCTCATTTTAAGGCAAATATATTAAACAAAATTGTAGATATATCTACTTACTCAATATGTAGTATACAAACATTTTTCGCTTTATAGGAAATTTTGACTCGACGTTTTTTTCTTGGCACAACAAATTTTCTACTATTTTGAATTTTTTTTATGAGAACCCACAAAGTACAGCGGCACAAGAAAATACATGTTCCCCTATGCAAAGAAACTTTAATGAATGAATATGCATTCAATTATTATGCTATCTTATATGGACTGAATGTAAAACTCGTGATTTATTATAGCAATTTCAAAAGCAAAACATAAGAACACACTTTTACAATTGGTATTCTGTTAGTGTCTTTTCATTTTCTAACAAGAACTAAACGTTCGTTTGATTGCAAATGTGAAAAATTGGTAAAAAAAAAAAAAAAAAATTAATTACAAGGAATTGAATTGCCTATAAATCGTTTTACTGGGAATTGTAATTAATTGTATTTGATTGATATAATTTTCCACTTGAAAAATGTTTAAAGTTTGGTATTTATTTGACTTTATTTTTTATGAAAATTATCCATGAAAGTGATAATTTTTTTTACCATTGAGTCTAGAATTTGTTCCAATTGTCAAAAAATAAAAACAAAAATTTTTAAAAATTAAAAAAATTTACCATACTGAATATCATTCGATTGGCTTTATTTTGCATGGAAATTGTCCATCAAAGGGGAATTTTTTTTTTTTTTTACACCATTGTTGATAAAAAAATTTCCAATTACCCAAAAAAAAAAAGCTGGAAATGGTGGGAATTGGTTTTCCCATAAATCAAGGTAAGTGGCACGTGAGAGCCAAAACCAAGAAAACAAATTGTTTAAAAAAAAAGGGTATCAAACATGCAAAAAGTGGAAGTTGGAATTCCTTTTTCACTTTCCATGGAAAAAAATGGTGAATCAAACTTAGGCTAATATAATAAGACATCAAAAATTTAGTGGAGGATAACTTAAAGGGCTGTAAAATGTGGACATCACATCTCAACCGGTGTAAGAGGAGATGGGATGGAAGCAGGATCGGACTTCACGTCGAGCTAATATGTTTAAAAATAAATAAAAAAATTACACAATCCCATCCAGTCCCCCCTATATACATCTCTGGGAGGAGAGCTGAGATCTGTTATTTTGAACTTGTGCCATTCTAAGACATATTTGACAAGTTTCTTAGCAAACGAGAAGATGCTAATGTGTAGTGTACCAATGTATCAAAAACTTGTTGGCTTCTTTCCATTTTTTAAGAAGATGTGATGTTCGGAAATGTCAAAAATGTATTGGTAAGGTAGCAAACTCGAAATAGCATAGCAGATCTAGGCGTAGAAGGGTGTGAGAGAGAGAACCTGGAAATCATTGTTGATGAGCATTCCAACAGTACAAAATGCAGTAGCAAAGAAACACATAACCATCTGAATCTCCAATACTAATGTATAAGAAATAGCCTGTTTAGCCTTCATATACATCAACTCCACCATAGGCAAAATGAGTCCATACAAAGCTGCTGCAGCAAGTGTCAAGAAAAACCCTAAAAGATACTCCTTGTTCGATTCACCCTCTGGTCTATCACTGCTGGTATGAAGACCCAAAATTACAGCCCCAACAGTCAACAAGACGATAGCGTTTATCGAATACCCCGTAAACTTCTGTTTAACAAGGAGAAACGCAAATCCTGCAGTGAAAGCAAGCTGGGTAGCAATAATAAGAGCAGAAGTCGAAACTGGTAGTTTCGCAACACCATAGGCGTAGAGGTAATCATCGAGTCCGGTCAAAACTCCGATGGCTGCTGAGACAATAAATACACGAGGTTTCATTAAGAAGAACTGGGTTTTGGTGGTGGCGCCGCCAGTTTTGAGGCGGTTCGTGTATGCTATTGTGAGAGGGATAAAAATGATTGGCCAGCCACCGGTTTCGAGCCAACTTGAAAACCAGATTCTTTTGCCACCTCTGATGAAGTAGAGACGCATGATTAAAGGACCACCACAGTTGCCTATGGCTAGAATTACACAGTTGAGGCCAAGTAGGGCTTTCTTCATGGTGGTGCTAGCTTGAGTTTCCATGTCTACTGTGTACAATAAACAGCACCCAAACTAGATTGGAGAGAGAATGGAGGAGCATAAATATATAAGAAAGAAAATGGATCTTGCTATAGTAGGACTAATGGTGCTTGACCATTTGGATACGTGCTAATCAACGTTTTCTTCAGTTTATGATTGGATATTTGAATGGAAATTTGCAGTTACAGCCATCAAACTTCCACAAATAAAGCACTTAAATCTATAATAATTATTTTATTGCGTTTTCAACTCGAATTTTTTTCTTCAGTTTATATTGGTATTTGCCTTAGGGAAATGGTCAATTTCCTATTTTATTTTTGTCAAAATGTTATATGAGGATTAACTAGTCAACTCGTCCAATTTTTCCCAAATACGATAAAAAGGAGAATTGGAGAGTATATTTGATAAAACTTGACTTCTATCCATATATTTCATAGTATTCACGATTTTGATTCTTCAACACATCCCATAAAACTTATAGTTTATATTAAATATTTTCTTGTGTTTCAAACCCGAATTTTCATCTTCAGTTTATATTGGTACATGCCATAGGGAAATGGTCAATTTTTTTTTTGGTTAAATTCAACTCGTCCAATTTTCTCCAAATAAATTAAAAATGAGATTTGGAGAGTATATTTGATAAAACATGAATTTTATCCACATATTTCTTAGAATTTATATATTTGATTCACATTGCTTCCACACATTCTATAAAACCATGGCTTATAATCTACAAAAAGCTTAATCAAACATTCGTGAAATTTAACACTTTTACGATATGGTGTCGTGGTAAGTTGGCATGTCACGCAACAATTACATGAAAGATTTGCTGCTGTATAACTGTTAATTAAATAATTTTCATATATTATAGATGGCAAGTGATAAAGTGGTGAAATTTAAAATTAAATTGAAGTTTAGTTATTCAATCAAAGATAGTGACCCAATTGAAATTTTGATGAAATTTCAATGACCGCAAATAACATTTATCCTTTTCTTGTTTGTCCTCGTATAGTTTGAGATAAATTTGAAGTTGAAGTCTTCAAACTTTCCATAAATAAAGAACACGTGTCTTCAATCACTTTTTTCTAGGCCTTTAATCCTCAAACTTTCAATTTTTATTTATGTTGGTCCTTGCTAAATCAAAACCTGATGGCAATGGGTCCCGAGGATTTTTCAGAGCCAGCATCAAAAAATTAAAATATTTCCATTTGATTATTTATTTACTATTTAACGTTATTTTTATATTTTTAAATACAATTTATTTTGAAAATCATAAAAAAAAAAAAAAAAAATTTGAATTGAATTGTGGACTATGACTATAAAATAATATCTAATGTGGCAATTTGTGCGACTGTCTCTTTGACTGTACTAGGCCAGGTTTTTAATATAAGATCAATAATTGAATTGTGAACATGGCTTCATTGGCAGCAAGACAAGTTGTCAACACTTTGAAAATAAAAAATTAAAAAAAAGGTTTCAATATTCAAATATTGATATAATAAACATTTTTTTTAATCTAGTCCCACCATTATTGACTCTTACTCACATTCCATATCTTAATCATGTCGTGAAAGTAGAATTTTAAAATTGAAGATAAATGTGTTGCTATCGACTTTTAAAAGGGAAACAGGATGATTATGTGACAAATTTATTTGGAAATGTAAAACATATTAATTTTAAACATTAAGTTTAATAACAATAAGAGGGAATTGGAGTTTAATAATTTGATTGAGACAAATTAAAGTTAAGCGATTAATTAAGATTTTACCGAAATTTTTTTACCATCAACAAAGTGAAACCAATATATATAAGAATAAAATCAACTACTAATTTTAATCACATATTTCATGAAATCCATAACTTTCAAACACGTATTTTATCAACTTTCAAACCAATATATGATACGCACTCACTATTCTTGTTATCTTTGTTCCCGCCATTATTGACTCATTCCAGCTGCATTCCATATGGTATCCATATGTCAAAAGTTCGATGGACATTCTTGTCCTTTTCAATTACCATTAAGATGGATGGTCATATTCGGGAGTAATCAGTATATTCATAGCTAAAATTGATGCTGTCTTTAGGAAATAAGGAGAACCATTAATGATGTGACAAATTTTGGTAAGAGTTTTAGATTTTTTGGGGAAGTTTTATTCACTATAATTATATTTTAATTTAGTGCTAATTAGGTAATTGTATTTTTATTTTGTTTAATACGATTGTTCAATTTGATTTCAATTGAATAACTCCGTTTGATTTCATCATTTGCACTGATGGAGATCAATTACGTAACAATCAATAAATGGTGATTTATAATTTATTTCACTAAAATTGTACTTATTTCACGTCAATAACTATTGACCACTTATAATGATTATCATTTTTTAAATATCACATTATCGGCTTTCTATCAATTTAACTAGATGGAGTTATCTTAAATAAAATAAATTTAAAGTGTAGTTACTTGGTAGAAATAAAATTAAAGTGCATGTATCCAATTGAAATCAAATTAAAACATAGCTATCCGATTAAACAAAATTAATGTATAGTTACTTAATTAATATTACGATAAAGTATAGATACTGTGAATGAAATTTACGTTTTAGATTTTTCATGTCTTGTGTTGAGTCAATAGTAATGCTACACGTGGGGTGGACATGGATTGGATTGGGTTGAGTCGATTTTTGCCTCACCCCAAACCCAATCCAACCCAACATGATTGATTTGTTCAAAATTTGACTCGACCCAACTCGTGTAAAGGTTGAAATCCAACGCAATCAAGTATTGGTCGAGATGGATTGGATTGAGTTGGTCGGTTTGGGACGACTTGTCAACAAAAATTAAAGTCATCCAATTTTCTATTATACTAAATTTGAATAAACAAGATTAAATAGTAAATAAATAAATAAAATTATCTATTATCTTATTCAATTCTCATTAGCTGAGCCTATAAAAAAGAAAGTGTATTTAACATACTATAGAAAACTTATACTACATTTCCTATGGGAAGGACAATAAGTTTTTCCTCTAAAATGCTCTAAAGTAATTATAGTTACGCTATCTATTCATACTTTCTAAGTTCCTTTTACTTTTTAGGCATTTTATTTTATTTTATTATTATTATTTTCTAAAGAGGCGGATTGGGTTGGGTTGGGGGGGGGGGG
>CAIGRB010092534.1:0-24061 GCA_903798255.1 Fraxinus quadrangulata | reverse complement strand
CAACCCGCTTACACATCCAACCTATCCAACCTGTGTAAAAATAGCAAAAAATGTGACCCAAACTGGTCGGATTGGTTCGATTTGGACAGTTTTAGCAGGTTCGGTCAGATTTTGCCCACTCCTAACTACACTATTAAGGAAAATTTCACAGAACTGACACGAGGACATTTGGCAGTTTATCACTGGGAGACAGCAAAAATAATGAGAAAAAAGGCAATGTAGCACCTGTATTGATTCTATAAGTTTTTCCCATGTATCTCAGGAGATGGATAAGTAAGATTGAATGTTTATTATTAGATCATTGCAAAAATCAAAATTTAAATAATAAGGAGAAGTTTTCTTATCTATTAGACAAGCTAACAATGTATTTGATGCACATTTTTTAGGAGATAGTACTTTTTTTTATAATGTGATGGTGAATATGTGATTGAAAAAGAAGGAAAAGTTATTGATCTGATGAAAAATATTATTTTATTGAAAAATGTGTAATTGAAAATGAGTAGAGGAATGATAATAAAAATGAGAATGAGAATGTGGCTCAAATAGGGGCTAAATAATTTTTGAGAGCAAACAAAGAAAGCCTTTCCTGTAGTCCCAAAAAGCTTTGGAAGGAAGCACTCTTCAGTAGTGGCGAAGCTAGACATATTTCATTGTAAAATCAAAATTTAATATGTGACTTTTTAAAAAATGCCGCGTTAATGAAAATAAGTCAATACATTATATCAGTTGTAGCCGACGTATTTTCATATTTTGAAAATATCGTATAATTCCATCATTACCAACATTATCAAACGCATCGTTCTCAATATATGTCATCAAACTATCACTCAACCACCTCCCATCCAATTCGATAATCGATTCTTGATAATCCACACTTGGTTGTGTGCATTACCACTTTCTTCAACATAAGTTCGAAGTCTTCATTTCTTTTTTCAACTGGAGAACCTTCCACAAAATAATCACTAACACCATGTTTTTCACTATTTGATTCGAAAAAATAACAATCAAAGGAAAATGTAACATCTTTTGCTATATTGTATTCATACCAATAAGGGATGTCATTAATTTAAAAAGGACTAAATCGCGATGGATCTTCAAATTCTTTTTGTGGACATATGTGATTTTGAGGCTGATATAGATCCCTTTGTACATATGTTCTTTGAATTTTATCTCAAATATTAACATTATAATTCATAATTAGAGTTTTTAATTTAAGATTCGAAGCAAATTGTGCTAAATCTATTTTATCATGAACAACTCTTTACTTCTTATAGGGATGACAAAATGACTTGTCAGCTTGAGCTGCTCGTGGCTCGGCTTGGAAAAGCCTGAGTCGAGCCGGCTTGAGGCTCGAAACGACCTAGCCTAGGCTTGGGTAGAGCTCCATTTTGGGGCAAAGGCTCGAGCCTGAGCTAGTCCGGACGAGCCGAGCCCATTTTTCAAAAAAAATTGAAAACAACAACTATATTCTGTAGGAAGAAAAGAAATAAAAATTCAAACAATCTTGCACATTGCAGACAGCTAAAATAGTCTGTGCAGGCAGCTAACTACCTGCACATGCAACTACTGTCGGCAGCTACATTTTGAACCTTTTTTGAGTTTCGGCTCGTGGCTCAACTCATGACATGGCCATTTTTTTGTATTTGATTCTTTTCTTAACATCTATTTTATCTTGAACACTCGTTTCCTAAATATTTTGCTCCACTTGAAAACACGTATTTTCGTTTAAATATATCTCCATGAATGTTATAAAATTAAATTTAACCCCTGTTTGAGTCACATTAAAATTTTCATTATCATTGCTTTACTCATTTTCATTCACACATTTTTCAATAAAATATATTTTTTTATCACATCAATAACTTTTTTTTTTAACCGCACATTCTCCATCAATCTACTATTCCAAAATAATGTGGTTCAAACACACCCTTAATAAATAAATGAATATGTATATTTCAACAACAATTCTAATAATCTATTCCATAAATACAAATTATTTCCAATATTCCTATGTCTACAATTAATTACTAAATTAAAGTAGATATCATATTTCAATTTTCATCAAAGTAAAGCATAAAATATCCCGACAGATAACAATCAATTCCATAAATAATTCCAAAATCACGAAGTTAGATAAAATTATTGATTACTTGGAAGTGAGAATGGAGTCCACACTTTAAATTAATAC
The DNA here is from genome assembly GCA_903798255.1 of Fraxinus quadrangulata. NCBI lineage: Eukaryota > Viridiplantae > Streptophyta > Magnoliopsida > Lamiales > Oleaceae > Fraxinus > Fraxinus quadrangulata. The sequence continues at coordinate 21,873 of CAIGRB010092534.1, read as the reverse complement.
TCATTTCTTTAGAAAAACACAATTTCCTGAAATTAGATATTCACAATGTGAAGTTCATATATCAAGTAAAATTAATTATCAAGAAAACTAGATGAAGAGGTTCAGAAATTGGATGATTCAAAACACAAAGTTTTGTCCCATTGTTGTTGAAATTCAGTACATCAGTTTGCAATAAAAAATAAATAAATAAGGTTACCACCAAAAATATTACACAAAGTTAAAAGGTACAAAATCAGTAGCATTGGTAATACTACGTAGTACTCGTTTTAACCTTGTTCAGAAACGTTGGTCTTTTGTGAACTACAACTTCCTGTTACATGCTCCAATATAAAAATATAGTCATGATTAAAAAAATGTAAGGAAACTGCAATAATTTGGAAATTATTAAAATTCTTGTCACACAATTCACATGATTAACTTTAAAATAGATAATAGATATTGGAGATTGGAGAAGAAAGAATTATTTGTATTGAAGAATAGAGAATAGAGACTGAAAATTGCAGAAAAAAGCTTTCTTTGGATTGTAGTGTTCAAAACGTGGGAGGAAAAAGAGAGACAAAGGGTAAATATAGAATTGGGAAAAAAATAAATAAAAAAATTGAAAAGAATTGTGGTCACAGGTTGAGCAGTCCCGATATCCGGTAGAGACCAAATGACCCAATGAATCATTCTTGCTACTATAATAGCTAAACCATAAAAAGTTACAAAAATGTCCAAAATAGAATTTGAAACAAAATAATACGACAAATTTTTACGTTTCTTTTAAGCTTATAATTGTATCTAAACAAATAAAATGTCCAGTAATTATAGAATATTGAATTCTTAAATTTAAAGTAATTATTGGAACTTCTAAATTTTTATTTAATTAATTAATATCAATCAATTAACCTTGAGTTAAGCCACGAGATCAACTATCTACATTATCAGTCTCTACATAAATGTCTATAATTAAGGTAGGTGTTAAAGACGGTTTTGCACATGATGATCCTGTTGCCTTTTCTTTAATTTTAGAGTTGGTGCATAATGAACACACTGTTTCTTTACGAGGATTGACTTGGCTCTTTAAACTTACATTCTCGAAGCTCCACAACTTATGGATGTTGTCAGCACACTTTGTTGGAAAATAGGTTTTTTTTTTTTGGGAATAATTTTGAGTGGAATCAATTTCTTTGTTTTGAAAGATCAAAGTAAATTCGTGTTCTTCTATTCGAGACATTGAATTAGTATACTTACATGCTAAAAACGATGATAGGGTGAACAAAAATTGAATCTCAGCTTGTTTAATATGGCTACATGTTTTGAAGGAGTGGTCATGTATAGCATCAAGGTGTTGAGAATGAAAAACCATAATTCTATATAATCAAGAGCAATAAAATTATAGAAAGAAAATAAAGACACAAAAGTACATGCAAGATTTATAAAGATTCACTTCAATGTGAAACTACTTCCTCATCCACCATTACAATAATTTAGTATGATAAAAAGAAGCTTAAAAGTCACATGCCTTATTTTCTCAAACATCTCTCTTTTTCTTTTTATTATTATTTATTATTTTTTATTCTTTTTATGATGATACAAAATCCCAATGACACCATTTATAACAAAAATTAGTGAAAAATCAAAAATTTGGTCCGGAGGCAACCCCAGGATGGGCTTCTATTTGAAGTTTGATTCAAATACGAAAATTGTACATGAACAATAATTAAGATCTAAAACTTTAACAATTTTTTACTTGGAGACTGATTCACCATCCATGACTCCTTTGTGGTGACAACAATCTTCTCAATCCTCGTGTGAGAGGTCGAACCGAAGTTGTACACAACTTCAGTTTTTCGATGGGAACAATTTTCGTCAATATGTTAGACGAATTTGACTGTCTTGAATCTTCTTAAATGTCAAGATTTCATCCTCCAAATGCAACATGATGAAGTGATAACAAACTTTTATATGCTTTATCATTGCTTGATAAACATGATTCTTAGTTAAGTAAATAATACTAACAGTCACAATGCAACACACTCTTTCATGCTTGTGATCCAATTCTTCTAAGAAAGGCTGCAATCATATCATCTTTTTAGTAGTTTCGATCACAACAACATACTCTGCCTCAGTAGTGAAAAAAGTAACTGATAAGGTTAGTGTGGAGGAACATGCACTTGCGTATTTGGAATATTTGGATGGTCGATGTTCGAAGAAAATAACGTAACTTTTGCATACAGTGTCCGTTTTAGGCTCATAACCCCATTCTGGAAAGCTCGTGACGATTCCCATTTAACACACAACTTTGCTGTGATGTATGAGAGATTTTGAACGTTTGAATTCTTTTGTTAAGTCAAAATGACACTTAATGTTTCTTAGTTCATTATTTTTAGTATTTATTTATTTTGCTTTGTAGACCAATCGGGACTATTGATCCAGTAGGTTATCCGTTCTTTTAATATTTAAGACTTTAAAACGTCTTGTACAATTTTTTGATTGTTCATGAAATAAGAAAATCGTTTGTTTTCTTAAGGTGCAATCCGTTTGTTAGTGTGTTTGTAGATTCGATCTACATCAGTAACTATTTTCTGTAATTTAAACACCCAATTAACTACTGTACCACCTAAAGTGTACACTTATCCAATAGTATTTTTCCTGCCACAAAAATTCCCTATTATATCAACATCTACATAGACATGTAATGTAACAATCCAACTTTCGTGCCCAAATTATTAACTTACGTATTGTCCGCTATGAGAGAGTTTATCCCATCTTACCCTTTACAACTTTTTATTGCATTTCCATGATTCGAACTTAAGATCTCTACCTTATGAGAGGCTTGAATTGAATTCTAGTACCAATTGGATAAACCGTAAGGTGTAAGATGGGTTAAACTCTCTCATAGCGGATAGTACGTAAATTAACGATTTGGATACAGATGCTAAATCATCTCAAGAAAATGCATATTAAATATTTTTTTAATAACTTGAGCCTCATGCCCGGTCATTGATAAGTACATTTTATGCACTTATTCGGGCTTCCATTCTTATTTATTTATATGTAAATTGATCAAATATCTACTTAATTTGTGTAAAACTAATGAGAAAAGAGGTTATCTGGAGCTTAATTGGAGTTGATTTGAAATAATAAAAGATCAACCGAATTACAAGAGATAATTTGGAAATTGTTGGGACTAAATTGCAAACTTTGAGAACTTGCCTCAAGTCAACTATAATAATTTTAGAATGAAGAGTATTTAATTGTGGACAATACAATTTGAAGGACTAAAGTCAAATGAGAAAAAAGTTCAATCAGAAAAGGGAATTGTTTCCTTTTATTTCTTAAACTCTTTGGTAGAAACCAATTTAAAATTTTTTGGTAAAAACCAATTTGAACTCGTTTGTGAAAATCAAGTTGAACTGGGATTTTGCCTAAATCTTGTTCTATAAATACATGCCTTTGTTTAACAATTAAAAATGAGGTTTGTAAAGTTTCATTATACACAAACATTCATGCCAAAATTTGAAGAATTTATTGTACATATATTATTCAAGCCAAATGAGGAAAAATAAAAGAAATCAATCAAGAGTCCAGGGTTTCAAATTTCACAAGAAGACGACGGATTCTTGGTGCATGATATTCATCTTTTTCCCATTTTTCTTTAAAATCGGTTTTTTTTAATTCCTTCTTGATTTATTCATCTCTCATGATGTGTAATTAATTATTTAGTTAGGATGGATTGTAATTTAGTTTTGAACCTTGATTGTTATTAAAAAGTTTTAAATCTCAATTTAATTTTGTGAATTATTTTTACTTTTAATCTTAATGATTGGATTAATTGGCCACCAATTCATTGATTTTATGAGTGATAATTACGTAGAGATGCGGGTTATTCGTTTAGATCACGTAGTAAAAGTCGAAAACTAGTTTAAAAAAGTGTAGAGATACTTTTTTTAGTTAATATGATCGTTACATGGATTCTAAAAGATTTAATACATTTAACTAAGGTGTATCCAAATTCATATAGAGATATGAAATTAACTTAGTTAAATAGAATCAATTGAACTTGAGAGAGGTAAATTAAATATATTAGAAGAATTTGATCGGTAAACATAATCAATTGTTATAAAATTTGGTGATTGAGATTAAGGGGATAACAATGTGAATTTATGAATCTTAACACTTAAAATCATCATATAAAAAATCATCTTTTATTATTTTGGTATATTTAAAATAAAAAATAACAAAAAGAAAAAAAAGTATTTTTATTTGTTTTCGATCAAAGTACAGTTAGGGATAATTTAACCAACGGTTAAATAGGAGTTTTCGTGAGAACGATATCCGGACTTTTACGTCCACTTTATTGCTTGTTACGATACATACATTTACATGATATAAAATCGAAAATGGCCATTCTCTTACATACTGTCCGCTTTAGGAGATGCTGAACTTATCTTACCCTTCATGGATTTGTGTGGCATCCTCATAATTCGAACCCAAGACATCTGTCTTTTGAGAGACCCATTACAAAAAAATTGACCATCAACACCCAAAGTTTTAGTGACCAAAAAAATTTGGTTTCTATAATAGACTTTCACCAACCAAACATTGGTTGGTAACGGTTTTGGTCGATTTGGCGACCAAATAATATTTGGTCGCTCTAATGAATATGGTGAGAAAAACACCCGCATTTTTTTTTGCGCGAAAGACAAGTTTAGCGACCAATATTTGGTCCCTGAAGCCCTTGACAGTAATAAGATTTGATTTTTTTTATCGCATGGTTACAACGACCAATATGAAGTGGTTGGTGGAAATAAATGATATTAGTGAAAATGGTCGCTATTATGTCTCAACAACCAAACATGTGGTGGTCGTTGAAGACCCTACTGGGAAAAAAATCTACTTTGTCGCATAATTGAATTTTTAACAATCAATCACTGGTCGCTAAGGGTAAATTCTTAGAATTGTTTTGGCTGGTGGTATTCTTGAAGAACTAATAGCAACCAATCATTGGTCACAACATATAAGTTTTAGCAACCGTCAATGTGTTGGTTGCTAGAAGAGTTCGCATGAAATTTTTTTAGCTAGTGATTTTTTAAAGAATTAACCGGCAACCAACAATAGGTTGGTCGCCGAAGGAATTCACATGGAATTTTTTTCTAGCTTGTGATGTTTTTTGAAGAATTAACTACCAACCATTCATTTGTTACTGAAGGTAAATTTTAGAACCCAACAATTATTTGGCCGTTGAAGGATTTTGCATGACATTTTTTTTATCTAGTGATTTTTTGAAGAATTAACTCGCAAAAAATCATTGGTTACTAAATGTAAGGTTTAGCAACCAACAACCTGGTTGTTGAACGATTTCAATTGGAATGATACTTTTTGATGAATTAACTAGGAACCTATTATGAATTTGGAACGTAAAATAATGACGATAATGAAATAAACAAGAAGAAAATAAACACCAAAATTTACGTGAAAACTCAATATGAGAAAAACCACGGGCAAATGAGGAGAAATTCACTATAATCAACAATATTTGTGTTTACAAGATATCAATGCACTCAATTGAAATCTAAAACTCTCAAGATGTTGTATGTTAATTTCTACACACACACACACACACACACATATATATATATATATATATGAACCTTAGAGAACAAATTATAGAAGAATATGAGTCCAAAACCGCGTCAGAAAACAAAAACGGGCATGGGCCGGATAAGCTTGTCCCTTGAATGACAGGTGGGTGATAGGCGAGTGCAGCCCCATCGCTCGAGCAATAGGACAGTACTAGGTAAGCGACCAAGTCTCGAGTTGTTTTCTATTAGGCTCGTTTGAGCGTCCAACTAGCGCCAGACTAGTGAAAATGTGAGTACTTTCCAATGTTCCTTGCTAAGATTTGCCATGTATCTACTAACTGCATTAACTGCATGTGTTAAATCAGGTCTTGTACATACCATAATATACATAAGCGAACCAATTGCACTAGAATAAGGAACACAAGACATGTAATCAATGTCTTCATCTGACTCAGGACATAAGTTAGATGATAATTTAAAGTGAGTAGTCAAGAGAGTACTGATAGCCTTCTCATTCACCATATTGAATCTTTCAAGCACCTTCTCAATGTACCATTTCCGACTTAAATACAATCTGCTATCTCTCAAGATTTCCATACCAAAGATTTTCTTTACTAGACCAAAATCCTTTATATTAAACTTTTTGCAGAGTTGAAACTTCACTTTTCTAACACCTGCTTTATCTTTGGCTGCTCTGAGTATATCATCAACATATAATAATAAATATGTAGTCGATCCACTATCTTTCTTTCTGAAGTACACACAACTATTATAATTACATCTGAAGAAACCATGAGTATTCATGAATGCATCAAGTCTCTTATACCGTTGCCTTGAAAATTAAGGACTTCTTCAACAAGCATACACGGTCATCTTTTCTAGAGACTGTGAACTTCTCTGGTTGTTACATGTAGATGGTCTTTTCAAGTTCTCCATGTAAGAATGTTATCTTGACATCCATCTGCTCAAAATCCAAATCGTTCTTAGCCACCAATCCAAGTAAAGTTCAGATGGAACTATACTTCACAAGTAGTGAGAACACATCTGTAAAGTCAACACCTGAAATGTGAATGTAGCCTTTTGCCACTAATCTAGCTTTGTAACTAGTATCTTCAATCCCTGATGTACCTTCCTTTCTTTTGAACACCAATTGACAGCGAATAACCTTTTTACCTTTATATAATTTCATTGTAAGTGTTATTTTTGCTCAATGAGTTCATTTCCTCATGCATAGTAATCATCCATATGCTAAAATCAGTGGAATTGACTGCCTCTGAATATGTAGCAGGCTCATCAGTTAAATCAATGTCTTCCGCCACATTCAATACATAAGCTACCAAATCTACTTCCCCATACTTCTATGGAGGCCTAATCTGTCCACGAGTTCTATCCTTAGCTATTGAATATTGGTGCTTATTATCTGTCAACCCCGAACTGGATTGATTTGTAGTAAACTATTTTATACCCTCTGATTGTTCATCTGAACCAATTTCCAACTCCACTCAAGTTCAACGATTTTGCTCCTTAGTGTTATTAGAATCCCCAAGAGATGAACTACGAATCATAGCAAGTTCATCAAATACTATATCTCTACTAATAACCACATTTCTTGTCTCATAACACCACATGAGCATAAGCAGGATACCTAAAAATCTTCAAATTAGAATAACAAAAATGTTTACCAGACCATACATATTCTGGTGTTTTTTTATCAATGGCAGTTGAAGGTCAGCGATTAATCAGAAAACAAGTTGTAGTAGCAGTTTCAACCCAAAAAGTTTTAGGTAACCCAAAATTTGAAAGCATACAATGAACATTTTCCATCAAAATTATATTCATTTGTTCTGTCACACCATTCTGCTGAGAAGTTTCAGGTACTGTCAAGTGACTCAAGATGTCTTCAGCCCTGTAGAAGCTAGTTAATTCGTCTGAACAAAAATCCAAGCCATTATCTGTGCGTAGATGTTTCACTTGCTTTTCAATATACTTTTCTACCAATGTTTTTCACTCCTTGAAAGTCCCAAACATATCACTCTTCTGCCTCAAGAAGAATACTCAAACTTTCCTTGAGAATCATCGATTACTGTCAAAAAGTAAAAATGACCTCCTTTTGATGGTACCATGGCCGGTCCCCAAAGATCTAAATAGATATATTCAAGTGTTTCCTTCGTGTTGTGTCTTCCTTTCATGAATCTAGTCTCTCTTCAGTTTCCAAAAGACACAATCCCCTTCTACTCAGCCTTGTCATGCCATTTTCACTCATATTCCTGAGCTGCATATGCTAAAGTTTTGTAATTTAATCATCTATCAAAGAAGAAGTAGAAACTGCTGCATCTCCAATTACTATGGTACCATGCAAAATGTACAACTATATAGAGCTTTTATATCCCTTTATGACAATAAGAGCACCACAATTCACCTTCAAAACTCCACATTCACCAGTGTATCTATAACCCTTTGAGTTAAGTGTACTCAAAGATATGAGATTTCATTTCAGTTCTTGAACATGCGTTACATCTGTTAGTATTTTGATAGTCCCATCGAACATTTTGATTCTAACTGCATCAACTCTGACAATTTTGCAAGGTGCGTTGTTTTTTATAATAACTGCAACTCTCGAAACTCCTTCATAAGTTGAAAATCAGTCCCTGTTCGGACACATATAAAACGTGCAAGCGGAGTCAAGAACCCATTCCTCACATGGTTAGGAATCCATGTCAAAAATTATAAGAAGCCCTCAATCACTTTGCCTATATTCCACAACATCAGCATCCGCTGTATTAATAGGTTGCTTTCCTTTCTTAGTAGCACTAGTAGCTTTATTTATGTTCTTCAAGGCATATAAATTAGTAATATAACTCTTCTTTTTACAATAGTGACACGTCCTCTCAATATACCTAGATTTCAACATGCCTCTCATATTTTTGCCAAAATTCCTACCTTGATTTTTCCCACGCACAACCAGATCCTCCAACAAGGTTGCTAATCTTCTCCTTAGATAGTAATGCATCATAGACCTCTTCCATGGTGAGTGTATCCCGACTATAGAGAATAACATATCTAAAAGTCATATATGCTGGTGACAAAGAACATAACAACATCAAAGCTAAATCCTCCTTGTCATACTTAACTTCCAGTGTCTCCAAATCTGCCACGATCTCTTTGAACATAGTTAAGTGATCATCCAATGATCCACCTTCAGACATCCAGTGAGAATACAAGTGTTGTTTCAAGTATAGCTTACTGCTTAAGCTATTTTTCATAGAAAGTTACTCCAATTTTAACAACAACGCAACGACATTTATCTCTTTTAGAACGTCCTGAAGAATTTGATTTGAAAGATGTCGATGAATTTGAGATTGAACTTTTCGATCCTTGCGCCGCTTTTTATCACGCTTTCAGGCAGCATGCATCTTATCAAAGTTAAGCAAGGCTTCTTCTAAATCCATATGAGCTAGAATGCCTCGTATATTCACTGCCATAAGGTAAATCTCGTGTTTCTATCCAATAACAAGATATCACACTTCATTGTTGCCATGCGGAACAATCAACCTCCTATGATACAACTTGTTATGATTTGGAATACAAGATAATGAAATAAATAAGAAGAAAATAAATACCAAGATTTACGGGGAACCCAATACGGGAAAAAATCACGGGCAGAGGAAGATAAACTCACTATAATCAATAGCAATTATGTTTACAAGATCTCAATGCACTCAATTGAAATCTAAAGCTCTCAAGATATTGTATGAATCTCTCTCTGTCATTTTTTGTTCTATACAAGTCATGGCATATATATATATAAACCTTAGAGAACAAGTTGTAGAAGAATATGAGATCAAAACCGTGTCAAAAATGAAAACGGGCCAGTGGCGACAGGGGAGTGCCAAGCGAGAGACCAAGTATCGGGTTGTTTTCTACCGGGCTTGCTCGAAAAATGTGACGACTTTTTTCTTCGATCCACAATTTTGATCTCTTCAAGACCATTCCAATTTAGACTCCAATACCCACTAGAATTTGGGTCAAACTACAACAAATCTCTATCTTGAACCAAATTCCAGCACAAAGAATTTCAAGTCACGACTCCAACAATAAACACCACTCATTTTCTTCCAAACCAAGTCCCAATAGACTAAATCAATCACAAGTACCCACTAAGTTCAAGCAATGTTCAAACTTAGCAATAGGAAGTGATTTTATCATCATATTAGTAGGATTATCCTTGGTATCAACTTTGATCACTATAATATCACCACGAAAAATCACATCACGCACAAAATGATACCTCACATCAATATGCTTAGTCCTCTCATGAAACATCTCATCCTTAGTCAAGAAAATTTCACTCTGACTATCACAAAAAACTGTAGACATTTGCAAGTCTTCACTGATTTTATCAATCAATCTTCTCAGCCATATAGCCTTCTCTCATACATCTTTAATGACCATGTATTTTGCTTCTGTTGTAGACAAAACTACTGTATTTTGTAAAGTAGCTTTCTAGCTAATAGCACATCCTCCAAGGGTAAACACATACCCTGTAAGTGATCTTCACTTATCAAGATCCCCCTACATAATCTAAATCCACATACCCAATGACTCCATCTGAGTTTCTACCAAAATGCAAACAAGCATTAGAAGAGTCCTTCAAGTATTTGAAGATCCACTGCACTGCTTTGGCTACTATGAGCATATTATCAACATATAATAACAAATATGTAGTCAATCCACTATCTTCTTTTCTGAAGTACACACCACTATCATAATTACATCTAAAGAAATCATGAGTAGTCATGAATGAATCAAACATCTTACACCACTGCTTCGATGACAACTTTAGTTCATACAAGGACTTTTTCAACAAGTACACACGGTCTTCTTTCCCAGAGACTGTGAATCCTTTTAGTTGTTGCATGTAGATGCTCTCCTCAAATTCTCCATGTAAGAATGCTGTCTTGACATCCATCTGCTCAAACTCCAAGTCATTCTTAGCCATCATTCCAAGTAAAGCCCGGATGAAACTATGCTTCACAACTGGTGAGAACACATCTGTAAAGTCAAAACCTGAAATCTGACTGTAACCATTTGCCACCAATCTGGCCTTGTATCTAGTGTCTTCAATCCTTGATGTTCATTCTTTTCTTTTGAACACCCATTTGCAGCAAACAAACTTTTACCTTTAGGTAATTTCACAAAATCCCAAGTGTTATTTTTGCTCAATGACTCGATCTCCTCCTACATAGCAATCATCCATGTACTAGAATTACTACAACTAGTCACCTCTGAATATGTAGCAGGCTCCTCAGTGGAATTAATGTCTTCAACCACACTAAATGAATGAGCTACCAAATCTACTTTCCCATACTTCTATGGAAGTCTAATCTGTCCGCGAGGTCTATCCTTAGCTATTAAATATTGTGGTGCTGGTAGTGTAGGCAAAATAGGCAAGATATTACTGTTTATCAACCCCGAACTGGACTAATTTGTAGTAGACTATTTTGAAATCTCTGATTGTTCCTTTGAACGAATTTCCAACTCTACCTGAGTTGAATGATTCTACTCCTCAGTTTTATCAGAATCCCTACTAACAACCACATTTCTTGTCTCAGGACACCACAATTTATATTCCTTCATACCTGATTTATACCCAAGAAAGATGCAATTTCTAGACCTAGGTTCCAACTTCCCATTATCCACATGAGCATAAGCAGGACACCCAAAAATCTTCAAATCAGAATAAGAAGGTTTAGCAGATCATACCTCTTTAGGTGTCTTTTTTATCAATGGCAATTGAGAATGAACGATCAATCGAAAAAAAGCTATAGTAACAGTTTCAGCCCAAAAAGTCTTAGGCAACCTAGATTTTGAAAGCATAGAATGAACATTTTCCATCAAATTCCTATTCATATGTTCTGCCACACCATTATGTTGAGGAGTTTCAGGATTTGTCATGTGTCTCAAGATGACTTCAGCCGTGCAGAAACTATTGAATGCATCTATACAAAACTTCAACCCATTATCTATGTGTAGACATTTCACCTACTTTCCAGTCTGCTTTTCTACCAATGTTTTCCACTCCTTGAAGGTCCCAAACATATCACTCTTTTATTTCAAGAAGAATACCTAAAATTTTCTGGACAAATCATCAATCATCAATCGCTGTCAACAAGTAATAATGACCTCATTTTTATGGTACTCTGGCATGTCCCCAAAGATCTAAATGGATCTATTCAAATATTTCCTTCGTTTTTTGTATTTCTTTCATGAATTTGATTCTCTTCTATTTTCCAAGGATATTTATTTTCCTAGTCTTCTGTCCCATCAAGAAAACCACTTCCACTCAGCTTTGTCATGCCATTCTCACTCATATGCCCGAGCCATATATGTCAAAGTTTTATGATTTCATCATTTGTCAAAGAAGAAGTAAAAAAACGTTGCATCCCCAATTATTATGGAACCATGTAAAATGTACAACTGTGTAGAGCTCTTATGCCCCTTTATGACAACAAAAACGCCCCGACTCACGTTCAAAACTCCATCTTCACATGTGTCTATAACCTTTTGAGTCAAGTACACTCAAAGATATGAGATTTCACTTCAGTTTTGGAACATGCCTTACATCTGTAAGTGTTTTGATAGCCCCATCGAACATTCTAATTTTGACTATACTAACTTCCATAATTTCGCAAGGCCTGTTGTTTTCCATAATAACTGCACCTCTTGAAACTCCTTCATATATTGAAAACTAGTCCATGTTGGGATACATATGAAAAGTACAAATCGAGTTAAGATCTCATTCCTCATATAGTTTGGAATCTGTATTAGAAATCACAAGAAACTCTCATTTACTTTGTCTATCTTCCACAACATTATCTTCTATTGTATTAACTTGTTGCTTCCATTTTTCAGTCGAATCAACAGCTTTATTTATGTTCTTCAAGGCATAGCAATCAGCTCTAATATGACCCTTCTTCTTACAATAATAACATAATTTTTCAACATGTCTAGATTTCGATATGCCCGTCATATTTCTGGCCAAGATTCTTATCTTGAATTCTCCCATGCACAACCAAGCCTTCAACATGATTCTCATATCCTACAGCAAGATGCATCATCTTCTCCTTAGATAGCAAAATATCATAGACCTCTTCCACGGTGAGAGTATCCCGACTATAGAGAATAGTATATCTAAAAGTCATATATGATGGCAGCAAAGAACACAACATCAACGTCAAGTCATCCTCGTCATACTTAACTTCCAATGTTTTCAAATTAGCCACGATTTCTTTGAATATAGTTAAGTAATTATCCAGTGATGCACCTTCAGACATCCGGTGAGAATACAACTGATGTTTCATGTATAGCTTGCTAGTCAAGCTCTTTGTCATGCAAGGTTACTCCAACTTCAACCACAACGCAGCGGTACTAAATCCTTTAGAACATCCTAAAAAATTTGATTTGAAATATGTGGATGAATTTGAGATTGAGCTTTTCGTTCTCTACGCTACTTTTCATCCTGCGTCCAGGTAGCTGACATCTTATCAAAGCCAAACAATGCTGCCTCCAAATCCATCTGTACTATAACCTCTCGTATCTTTACTTGCTATAAGGTAAATCTCGTGTTTCTATCCAATAATGGGATATCATACTTCGTTGTAGCCATGCAGAACAATCAACCTGACTCTAATACCATTTTCTGGAACAAACAATATACCAGAATTACTCTGATACCAATTGTTATGAATTTGGATCTCAAGATAATGATAATAATGAAATAAACACGAAGATTTACGTGAAAACTCAATACAGAAAAAGGATGAGAACTCTATAATCCATCTAGCGCCAAGTGAGCAAAAATGCGATAATTTTTTCCTCCGATCTATAAGTTTGATCTCTTTAAGACCACTCCAATACCCACTAAAATTTGGATGAAACCACAACATGGAAGATAACTTCAATGAAAACAATGAAAAGTTGAGCAGACACCTTGCATCTAATTCTAGGAAGATAAATGTACAAGTTTTTTTCCACATAGTGAACTTCCCAAATGGAAAAAAATTATGGGTTTTGCAAAAGTGCGAGAGAGAAGAAGCTCTGATTAAAATGATTTAGGGTGCTTAACTTTTGTTTTTTATTTGGGTACATTTCAGAGGACAATCCTTGTAAGTATTTCTTATTGGAAACATATATGAGGAAAGCACACACGAATTCAACATAATGCATAATGATTGGAAGCACAATAACCAATTGAACAAACAAAAACGCATGCATTAAGGAAAGTACAATCCTCAAATTTTATGTACACATTACGTGAAATTATAACATAATGCAATTTAAAACTTTGCACAAAAACGTTATCTCTATTATTTAGGAATAAGTGAATTTATTTTATGTACCTTGAGAGCGTAAAACGAGTGAAATGAGAAGAAAAACAAAAATATTTCTCCTCAACATTAGATTTTTTTATTTCATGTGTATTTCGCACATGCAACGAATGCTTCTTTATAGTTTATTGATACATTTATAAACACGTCAACTATCCTAGGATACATTTGATTCTAGGAGATATTATGTTGTCAGTACAAATCTACCACGTGAATTTGATGAAACAGTTGATAAATACGCAGAAGAACCTTTTTCATGTGTGACATTTGTTTCCAAGAGATAGATTTACATACTAGTTTAGATCCAATACCAAATATCGTATTTCCGCAAAGCAATCATGATAATCATAGTAGAAATGAACCAATCAACCAAGCACAAAGCATAAAATAAACACAACCGATTATTCGCCAAAAGGGCTAGTATTCGTAACACCCCAAAATTTTGTGGAATGGAATTTTTTCAGGGGTAACGATTTTTATCTTGATGCATTTTTAATATTTTAAAAAATTGATGGACTGAAGCGAATAGATATTAATTTTTTAGTCAAATAATTAAATATTGATAGACAAGGAATTCCTACAATCAATATTGAGCTTGTTGGATAGATCATATTAAATCACGTGTTTTAGGTCCGTGATGAAATTGTTTTGGATAAGACTACATCTAGACCCAATTGAAGTAAAACAAGGTTAATAGATATCATGAATTATTTTTTGTGAGTATATTTAATTAGAAAGCTAATAATTGAACATAATCTAAATTCTGTTACGGCCTATTCTTATCTAATTTTCTGTTGAAACACTGTTTTTTTGGGACTTCTAAATATAAAAAAACTCATGTAGATCACATGGGAAAAACATATACAATGAAAAATAACAAGCTCGGTAGAAATCATATACACGTGTACCATTGAATATAGCAATCGAGAAAGATAAGAAAAGTTTTAGAGTATTCAATCTCTTTCAAAAATTTGTTTAATCTATTATGGTAAAATACTTATGTGCAAGTGGTTGCATACTTTTATATATTTGGTGAAATGGCCTTTGACCATTTAGCCTTCCTGTATAATGTATTTTGGGGAAATTTGGCCATTCAACTTGCTTGGGTAATGTATTTGGTGAAATGGCCTTTGACCAATAATAAAAGCAAGAAAAAAAGTAATATATTTTAGTTAACAAAATGACAAAATTCTCCTTTAGTTATTAACTCATTAACCCCTAATTTTTCACTTCATCTTGTCAGTTCTCCAAATTCACGGTAACACTTTAGTTTCTTTTTTTTTTTTTTTGGAAAACAACATCTCCTTCTCCTTTTCATCTTCTTCAATTTTAGGTCATCAAAATCACAATCACCCATTTCTTTTCTCTAGTCATTGTTCTTGTTACCCTAAAATCATGTTCTTTATTACATTATTCATTTACTTATTTGGTTAGCATATCATCTACATTGAAAAATCACATTTACATTTGGAAAAGGAAGAAAGACAATCTTATAATTTTCATATTGATTGTACTTTTATTATGAATATTGTATTAAATAATATTTAGTTGGCGTTGATTCATATTTAGTGTGTTTTTTGTGTTGTCTACAATCATTGGATGATAATAGCACTCCAACAGCTATCTGAAATATAGAACAGCACTCCGGCCATTATTTGCTGCGTAAAATGTCACTACAGTCGTTATCTATTATAGTTTTATTTTTTCAACAAAATAACCTCTAATAATGGACTCATTAATGTATATAACATAGAAAGATTGACTAGTCATAAAGAACGATTGAAGTGACACAACTTTGTATTATTGAGATGGTGAAAGCACAAGTCGTTCTACTCATATGTGTCGATTAACTTAATAAGCATATCTCTTAACTTTTGTACATGTACAATATAAATAAGTTCCACTCATTATTTCTTAGGGCAAGAATGATTCGTGATTGCTTATACTCGTGTTTATACATGTAACAATACAAGTGTCATTTTCATGTCCAATAACAACACTTGTGTCATTCCGAAAATTTCATCTATATCTGATTTTTTTCAACAAAACGACCTTTAGTAATGGATTCTATAATTTATGTAACATAGAAAAGTTTGACCATGTCAATGAATTTTACTTATTAGTTCTCGAGGCACAGATAAGACGTGGCTGCTTATACTCGCGTTTACACACAGATAAGACGTGGCTGCTTATACTCGCGTTTACACACATAGTAGGACAATGGTCGTTTTCATCTTAGTAACGGCAATTGTGTCATTCTGTTGATTTTTCCTATATTTTGATTTTTTTAAAGCAACGACATCCAACAAGTGTCGTTACATTTCCTACATTTATGTTGATGTCTTTTAAGTTAAAATGTTTGCATTTTAGTTGTACATTTCTTTTTAGTTTGTTGTTGTCCAATGATAATGACACATGGGACGTTGTTAGAAATATAAGCATCCATTACTTACATATAAGCAATCATGCCCCATCCATAACTTTAGAATGAGATAAAAGAAATATATGATAATGACATGTACTTTTACCAACCTGATATTATATAATATATGTC
Source organism: Fraxinus quadrangulata (assembly GCA_903798255.1). Taxonomy (NCBI): domain Eukaryota; kingdom Viridiplantae; phylum Streptophyta; class Magnoliopsida; order Lamiales; family Oleaceae; genus Fraxinus; species Fraxinus quadrangulata. The sequence continues at coordinate 5,365 of CAIGRB010092534.1, read as the reverse complement.
ATTTCAACCATTTTTTGTCACATGATTGACATTTATCGTATATAATTTATCAAAAAATATGAGAAATCAACAGAATAGCACATGTAACATTATTGTGCATAAAACAACCATTGTGTCGTTATTAGCATGAAAAAGTGTAAAAAAAAAATGCATTGTTTATGATTTCAAAGTTTACTGATTTTAGTGAAGTGGATTAAAGAATATTTCGGGTGTTGTCTAATATTTGGTAACAAACGTGCACTTAACGGATATGTTTGACATACATCTTAAATTTTTAGGTGAAAAAATTAATCAATTTTACGCCATTACCTTTGTTTCAATATATAGGTGAAAATAAAAACAACGATACTTGTTCGTTGTCTCACGAAAACGGCATAAGTGTCATTACTGGACTTATAAATTATGAGAATGGCACAAGTGCCATTACTAAACTTAAAAGTGTCCATGTGAAAGACATCAAATGTAGTTTTAGACTTATTAAGGTCCATAAGAACGACAAAAGTGCCATTACTAAATTTATAAACGTCCTTAACTCAAGAGTAACAACTTGGACTTATTCATGTTGTAAGATGCATGAGAAGTGATATACCCATTAGCTTAATCGATAATAAAATGACACTTGTGTCGTTCTATTAGTTTACATGAGTATTAGCACTCTGTACCGTCCGTGATTTGAGAACCAATAATTTGAACTCATTTAAGTTTTGAGATTGACGTGACATTTACAAAAGTTGAGAGATGCATCATATATTATATTTTCTAACGAATCAATACAATGACTTGTGATTTGACGAACTAGATATTATACAATCTATGTCCATTCAATTGTTCTTTATCATATGATTAGCCTATCCGACTTTCTTAAGTTAGGGGGTCCAATGCTTAAGGTCTTTACATTGTAAGAGAATCAAAATATAAAAGAAATCGACAAAACAACACAAGATCCGTTATTGAAATGAAATGGCCATTGTGTCGTTCTGTCTATAAACACGACTATAAGCATCAACGACTCATCTGTACCCCAAGAAACCAAAAAGTTGAATCATTTAAGTTGCAAAATAGACATGTCGTTTGAAAAAGGTTAGAGATATACTCATTAATTGTATTTTTCTAACGAATCAATACAATGACCTTTCATTTCACTAAATTGGTATCATATAATCTTTGTCAATTCAATATTTTTTTGTTCACGTGATTAACCTTTTTGACTTTCTTAAATTAGAAGGTCCAATGCTTGAGGTCGTTGCGTTGGAAAAGAAGAAAAATATAGAAAACATCAACATAAACGGCACAAGAGCTATTATCGAAATAAAAACAGACTTTGTGTCTTTTTATCTATAAACACGAGTAAAAGCATCCACGACCCATCCGTTAGGGTATAAGAGCAAATAGTAGAATGGCACAAGTGCCTTTACTCAGATGAAAATGGCCCTTGTGTCATTATATTTGTAAACACAAATATAAGCAGCCATGTTGTCCATGCTCCGAGAACCAGTAAGTTAAACTCATTTATAATGTAAGATGGACATAATATGCACAAAATTTGAGAGATATGCTCATTACTTAATCGACATGAATCAATAGGATGACTTGTCCTTTCCCAAACTTCATAATACATAATCTATGTCATTTCAACCGTTATTTATCCACATGGTCGGCCTTTACATCTTACATACATTAGAGGGTCCATTCTTTAAGATCTATGTGCTGAAAACAAATCAAAATATAGAAAAATTCAATAGAATGATACAAGTGACGTTATTTAGAAGAAAATGACCCTTATGTCGTTTTGTTTGTAAACACGATTATAAGCGGCCACACCCCTTCCGTACCCCAAAAAATAATAAGTCGAACTCATTTAAGTGGTAAGGTGAATATGACATTTTCAAAAGTTGAGAGATATGCTCATTAATTATATTCTAATGAAAACAATAGAACGACTTGTGCTTACATCAACTCTATATCATCTAATCTATGTCGTTTCAATCGTTCTTTGTCATATGATCAACCTTCAAATCTTACATACGTTAGGGGTCCAATGCTTGCTGTCATTGTGTTGGAAAAGAAGCAAAATTTAGGAGAAATAAGCAGAAAGGCACAAGAGTCGTTACTGAAATGAAAACACCCTTTTTTGTCGTTCTATTATAAATACGAGTATAATCAACTACGGCTTATTGGTGCCCTGAGAACCAATAAGTCGAACTCATTTTCGTTTTAAGATGGACATGATATGTACAAATGTAAAGAGAGATGATCATTACTTAATTGACATGAATCAATATAATGATTGTGCTTTAACCAATTCGATAACATTTAATTTATGTCATTTGGATCATTCTTTGTCACGTAGTCAACATTTATGTCTTACATACGTTTTGTTTTTTTTAGTGGAAGGAGGGCGGTGCATCCGAAATTTTATTAATATGACCTCACTTGTGACGAAGGAATACCATGGTTACAAATAATATCAATAAAATTAATAATGAGGAAGTACTTCTTCCCTTACAGTGAAAGTAAAGAATAATAGGAAAACAGTAAAAAATGAGTACTACTTCCCTAACAAAAAGCACAAGTGTAAGCAAAAATAAAAGTAAAAGCAAAATACAAATACTTAAACTCTAATGCTAGACAAACCATATATATCAATCTGAACAAGAGCCCTGATATGTCGTGGTAGGTTGGCTGGTCCATATTCCTGGTATCTACGATGATATCAACCCTCAATAGCAAGTGCATTTGCAACTTGGTTCCCCTCTCTGAAGACGTAGAAAATCATATCTTTGTCGAATGAAAAGATATCTGCAATCTGTCTGTGTATCCCTTGGATAGGCTATGGTCTGCCAACTCTGGTGATGTAGTGAATGGCCACAATCGAGTCTGCCTTAACCTAGATATCTGACAAACCAAGATCTCTAGCCAGTAGTATCACATCACGAATGGCCCTGAGTTCCGCCTCTAATATTATACACTGTCCATATGAAGCTGAGAAAGCCTTGATACATTTTACTGTGTAGTCCCTGATGATGCCTCATCCACTCGCAAACTCATCCTTGACACAACCATCGATGTTGATCTTGACATATCCAAATGATGGAGTGCGCCACCAAACCATGATAAGGAGAGGAGAAGGTGAGAGTCAAAGAAATACTAAAAAAATATAGCAAGCTACATGTCAATATTTCAATGTAACGATCAGATTAGTCCACCAATATGGAGGAAGGATACCATACTGTAAACTCTCCAAATAATATATCTCGAACTCATACGTATATTTATGTACTTTACATTATTCATCTCAGTCCAAAGAAACCAGAAAATCAATAGAGGAATAATGATACGAATGTACCCGGTCCTTGCAAACTGTCCAGTCCATCTTAGAAATCTCTGTTTTACACTCTCTCCTGTACTCATTGTTGGATGTCGTTGCATTGAAAAAAAATAAAATATAGGAAAATCAACAAAATGGCATATTTGTTGTTATTGAGATGAAAACGGCTCGTGTCGTTATGTGTGTAACACATGAGTATAAGTATCAACGTCTTATCCATGCCCCAAGGATCAATAAGAAAACTCATTTATGTTGTGAGATGGTCATGATTGGTTTAAAACTAGAGAGATATACTCATTACTTAATCGATGTGAATCAGTGGGTTGACTTGTGCTTTCACCAATTCGATAAGATATAATCTATGTCATTTCGAACATTCTTTGTCACATGATCAACCTTTATATCTTAAATATGTTAGGGGGTCCATTGTTGGAGGTCTTTGAGTTGAAAAAAATAAAAATATAGAATAGAACTACACAAGTGCCTTACGAACATGAAAACGACGCTTATATCGTTATGTGTAAATATGGGTATAAGCAACCACGTCACATTAGTGCCTCGAGAGATAATAAGTGAACCTTATTTATGTTATAATATGCACATAACATGTACAACTGTGGAGAGATATACTCCATAACTTAATCAATACATATAAAAAGGATGAATTGTGCTTTCACCATCTCGATAGCATAAAAATTATGTCATTTCAACCGTTCTTTATGATATGGTCAACCTTTTTATGTCACATACATTGGGAAATCTATTATTTGAGATTGTTTCAATGAAAAAATAAAAATATCAATGAAAACTTCAGAACAACATAAGTATCGTTACTGGACATAAAAATGACACTTGTGCTGTTATGTGCGTAAACACGAGTATAAGCAGCCACGATCTATTCGTACACTAAGAAATAATAAGTGGAACTTATATTGTAATATGCACATGACATGTTTAAAAGTTCAAAGATATGTTCATTAACTTAATCGGCACGTATAAGTATGGTGACTTGTGCTTTCACCATTTTGATAATATAAAAGCTATATATTTTATCTGTTATTTGTGACATGGTCAATCTTTCTGTATTATATACATTAGGGAGTCTATTATTAGAAGTCATTTCATTGAAAAAAAAATCCATCTATAGTAAATAACAACACCATTGCCGTTTTGCGTAACAGATAACAGCTAGAGCGACGTTCTACATTTCAGATAATAGTTGGAGTGTCATTATCATTCAATAGATTCAGACAACACAAAAAACACACTAAATACAAAAACAATGCCAACTAAATATTATTTAATAATGTATTCAATAAAAAAAGTACAATAGACATGAATTTTCTAAAATAATCTTTCGTCAAATGAAAATGAGATTTTTCATTGTAGATAATATGCTCATCAAACTCTTGTTCAAATACTCAAAAGATATTCAAAATATGAGAAAAATATAATAAATAATAGGATTTTAGAATAATAGGGTAATTGTGATTTGGGGACCTAAAATTGAATTGGGAAATTAATTGGATTGATAAGGGTGTTAGGGTCTTTTCCCGTGGTGAAAGTATTTATGACATTTGACATTGTTTGTTTATTGTATTTTATAATTGGAGACCATTTGACCAAAAACCATTGAGCAAAGGTTATTTAACCAAATATATTGTTTGACTAGGCTAAATGTTGTGTATGTGTAGCAAGTATAAAAATTTTACGAGTAAACAATGGTCAATAATAGATGATTCCGTTAGGTTTATATATTGTATTGGCGATTCTGTGAACAAAATGACCATTTGAATGATTATAAAAGTTTAGGGACTAAATTGTAAAGTTTCATATTTGGTAGGATAGCCTTAGGTTCGGGACTTCATGTTTGGAACAAGAAGGATTCACGCCAGTTTTTTGCTAGCTACTCATCGAAGTGATGCTCGAGTGGATGAAACAGAGACACCATCGCTCGACCTTCGCCCACATGTCGCGCAAGCGACATGCCCTTCGCTCGAGCGACGTTGTTTTTCGGTCAGACCTAATTTCAATTTT
>CAIGRB010092523.1:90338-103871 GCA_903798255.1 Fraxinus quadrangulata | reverse complement strand
AAAAAAAAAAACATCTAGGTGCAAAGTGAAACGTTTTACCCATAGATTTGAGTTTAGGTGCGCCTAAACAAAATTTTTAGAACACAGCTTATTAAATGTATGAGGACTCGACAATTTGCTTTCAACTCCTTAGTGTTTTAAACGAGATAGTTTCTATAATATAAAAAGCAAATCTTAAAAAGTGTGCACGTATCAAAATTTTAAATAAAAAATGAACCTCATATGTACGTGACGGATATAAAATCTAAAAAAAAATATATTGTGATGTTTGTATAGAAGAATTTAAATAGGGTTTTTTTCTTGAAAATCAATTGGTGGTGATTAGAAGACACGCAACCATAAATGATTTAATTATATTATCCTATACGTCCATTGACCTTTATATAATTTGTATATCAAGCAGCTTACTATCGTTTTCAATTATCTTAAATGACTATAGTTTTTTGAGCTCTCAAACTTGATTATAATTTAAAATTACTAAGGATCTGTTTGATAGACAAAGGTGGAATGAAATTCCATTTCACTTGAAAAATAAAAATTCATCAAATTCATAGAAATTCATTTTTCATGAAAACAAAGAAAATGCAGTTTAAAGTTGTTGTACCTTGAAATTCAATTTTCATTTCCACGTTGCAATCAAATAATCAAAATGAAATTCGTTTTACTCAGATGTGAAATTTTTCATGAAATTCATTGCAATCAAACATAGTATAATGGTATTTGGATGAGCTAATAATTTTGTATTCTAGTGACTTTCAAGTATTCTTGAATATATATTATTGTTATTATTATTATTATTTTTTTGACAAAAGATTATAAATTTACTGTTTAGCTAAAGTCGTATGCTTTAAGAAATTAAGAAGTAACAAGTTGGGGTTATGATTTGCCGTGGAGATGAACTACTAATCTTGACTTCTTGTTATGCATAATTTGTCTTGACTATAATGCAAATAAAAAAGAAAAATAAATTATCTCGAGTCATGGTTCGGGGTTAAGAACGAAAATATAAAATGGACGTACCGACAGAAGCAGAGGTTAAAAGTGATTGAAATCCACATTAGGAAGCCGCAACATGCACTACAAAAAAAACAGCCTACGACAGCATTCAAAAAATGTTGTCGTAGGCCTACGGCAACGTTTGGACGTGTGTTGTAAATTGAAGTATTGTCGTAAAGTAGAGAGATACGGCCATTGGCGCGAAAAACTGTCAAAAACGTTGAGAAAGACTATCTTTCGCAACGTTCAGAAAACGTTGCCGTAGACCTTTCGCAACGTTTTTTGAACGTAGGAGTTTTTTTTTTTAATAGAAATTTATATAAATTGATTGGTAAAATTGAAAAGTGACATTTCGTAACATTTTTTGAACGTTGCGAAAAGTGAGACTTTTGGCCACGTTCAATACCCGTTGCGAAAGGTTTTGCAACGTTCATTTGAAAAAGGTTACAAAATATCACTTTTCGCAACATTCATTTATATGAACGTTGCAATTGACCCTTTTAGCAACGTTTAATCAATGAATGTTGCCAAAGCCCATTTTTATTGTAGTGATGCTTGTTTCGATTTCTCCGCGACCAATAGGCCATCGGGTGTGCCTTTGCACCCGTTCTAGTTTTTTCCCATTTTCTTGGTTTATTTTCACTACAAATCAGTTATTTAATTAAAATATGAATAGTTATGACTCGGGTAAAGAAATATAACCTTTTCGAATGGTTAATAATAACAATCTACAAATAGATAAATAGATTGATGGAATCATTTGGAAAAATCAGAGACGATTTCTCCTTTATTTGCCTTCTCCTTGTTGCATTGAAAATTCTTGCATTTCATTTCTTTTCTTAAAACTTTGTTCGTATACAAAATACGAACCTCTCGAATGGTGGTTTCTTTTCTCCTTTGGGTTTGGAATTTTTTTGGTTAGTACATTATGCAAACAACATAAACATGTTTAATTGTATCCTATCAGGGTTTTGTTTTTCTCTATTTATTTATCGGTAGTCAGAACAAATATCGTTGAGTCAACACGTGGCATGAAATTTACTATGGGTGTTAATTCTTGTTCGGTTTGAGGATTGATTGTTGTTCTTCCAACTTCATCAGATTCTGTTCGAGCCATTGCAATAATGAACCATTCAAACACATAACTAGTCGAAACTTGAACGCCTGAAATTCACTTTTACTATTGAAGATTTGAAGGTATGTTAGTAAGGATTTTTTCAAAGTTCCAAAACACTTCTTAAAAGGCAAAAGCACATTTGGATAGAGTAAAAATTAAAAAAATAGTTTTCTTACAATGTTTTTGAGTAACTCTATATTCAGCTTATATTAAACTGGACTTCATAGGATATGGAAAATAATTATTTATGAAAAAATGTAGCATAAAATAAATAATTAAAGTTTAGTCAAATAAATATATAGCATATCATAAATAAAAAAATAAATAAAAACTTTTATTGGTATGCTTATAATAGTCAAAAAAAACTATTGCACATTTTTTAACAATATTTATTGAAGTTTTACCCACAACCGACGCTAAATGAGCATGTTTTGCTAAGTTTAAAAAGTTCTTATAAAAGTAACATTTATTACATATAAAAAGTGCTTTAAATTAAATATTTTTTTATTAATGAATATTGACAATAACTAAGTTAATAATTTATTTTGATACTTACACAATAGTTACTTTATAAATATTCTTACTTAAAAGTGATAAAAAGAATGTTATTTAAATTTTAAATAAACTAATTTAAGTCGATTTGCTCATCTACACCACAAGATTTATGGACCAAAATTCACAGTACAATCAATTCAATAAAATTGACCACTATACATTATTGGTTAAACAGTTGATTCTTATCATTTTTGCCCGTTTTGTTTGCTGCACAAACGCAGACCATCTAATCGATGGTCATAAATCATGTGCTAATCACTTGTGTATGCACACTGAATCAGAAACAAAACTGAATTATCAGATGGCACTCTACATCCAAAACGTACAATAGAGCACTGCATTGGGAGATAGGATGATGTTTTGTTATATTTTTCAGGCATATTTAGCCATGTTCAATTGTAAAGTATATAAAAATTGTGGATCATATAAAATGTGTTATTGAAAATAAGGGCCTAATACTGCGTAAATTCCGTCTTCCTTCTAGATGCAAGTAACTTGTTTCTTATCTTCTCTACTTTTTATAGACTTTTGACCGAAGAAAACATTTGATTACCATATAAAAAAGTTGAAAACACCTCCAAGGGTTACATGAAGTTTTTCACATCAATTGTTACACTTTTATGGTACATAACGAGTAAATTCTTAACTAGTAGAACTCTACATCTACTGTGTTGTACAATAAACCCAAAAATGAATTTGGGGATACTTTGTGTAGTGCGAGATACGCATTGTTTTATTTAATCTTGTCCAATATCACATAGATTTTGTCTACCTTCTAGATGAACTTAACTTAGTTCTTATCTTGTCTACTTTTTATTCAATTTTGACTGAATAAAAAGATTTGATGGGTTACATGAAGTTTTCATATTAATCCACAATACATTTGCAAGTAAATTCTTATCAAGTAGAACCCTATTTTTACTATGTTTTATACTAGACCCCAAAAATGAATTTACGAACACTTTGTGTACGAGATAGCCTAATTTTGTTTATAATATTCAACTATATAATGCCGTCTTATATTATCTACTTATGAATACAAAAATTTGATTACAAACAAAATATATCCAAGACGTACATGAAGTTTTTGTATCAATCAAGACACTTTATGGTACATGACAAGTAAACACTTATCCAACGAACCCGATATTTATTACGTACGAGAGAACTCGAAAATGAATTTACGAACATTCTTACCTCTTCACGTGTACCATTTTTTATTTTCATAAAATTCTTATTTTAATGTCAACACAACAATTTTCTATTTAAATAATATCTGAGTGCATAGTATGAATACTACTTGTACCAATTCAAACTTCAAAATTCAACCCGACTTTAATGTTCATAATTGTACCTTCTTTAATTAATTAGGATAAAAAAATATCATTTACTGGTGCATGCACATAAAAAAGTGCAAATCCTGCGTATAAAATTCTGCCACATGTCGCTTCCTGTCGTGGCATTATGTCGGAATGGATGAAACATGGCCCACTTCGAAACCTTAGCCAAAAACTCAAACCTCGATTAGTCAAATAATTGGTGTTTGTTTAGCAAAAAGTTAGGCAATCATTAACCAATTACAATTCGCCAGTGGTGCTCCTCCGTCTGCAGTGACGGCGCTGCCAGTTTCCTCCGCCTCCTTGGAAACAACGTGTTGGATTTAGATGTTGACGAACGGTTCAATTATTGAACTAAAGAGAAAAGAGAACCAAAATATGAAAATTGCTTAAAATAGCTGAAGGTGACAAGTTTCTTACCATTAGTTTATTACTCAACTTGGAAAGTTAACTTTTAAGTAATTGTCGACTTTATTAAGAATATAAACACGCTTAAAACAGATAATTAACCCCACGTTAGAGGATAATATTCTAAATTAATTCTGTAAAGTTTCACTATGCAGTAGTTAGGTGGTTAATAATTGTGGTTAATGTATAGATATTTGTACTTACAACTGGATGATAAGGAATCTACGCTCAGACTGCATCAGATGATTAGTTGAAGCACATAATTGTACTGATAAGCTTTGACAAAGTGGATGTGGACCGGTCGATGTTAAGGGACATAAACTATTGTCTCTTCTGTAAATAATGTACAAGATGTTAAATCTCGACATGTAATTTAGAATACTACACTTGATTGATTATTGTCGTATCATAAATTTTCTGGCTAGAGTGGTCATGGGCCTATGATGACTAGGTATTGATGCAATCAAACTTAATAAGTGAGTTGTTGAATGAGACTACATGTCAAGCATCTAGAGGTCATTTCTCACCTACATATATTCAGCCTCATCCTTCTCAAATGTAAGTTCACATAGCCTAAGTTTACTCTTGTGATGTCGGCAAGTGTAAGCTCGAACTGATACTTATATTTTTGTTCATTGTGTCTCTTCCATATCCAATATTTTTCACCATGTGACTTGAGCATCGAAGTTCATGCGATCATCGCATTTTGTCAGATGTGCATTCTTGTGCAATCTGACGTGGTGTGTCCAACTATACACATAACATATGAATGAAAAATGAGTTGAGATATGTTGACGCGGGTTCTCTTCAGATTCGAAGGTCAACACAGAACTTTCTAACAATGGCTAAATTTAAGAAGTTCAAATTAGCAATTAGATTTATTTAGAATTTACTTATATGGGCAATCTATTTCAAAATTGATGTTCTGGGACAGATTTATAGTGGAGACAGTGGGGTCACTTGCCCCCATAGTAAATCTGAAAATTTAATATTTTGTTCAAATTTTTTTCAAAATTTTCAAAAAAAAAAAATTCTTATAGTTTTTAATTTTTGCCACCACAATTAATATTTAGTGAAATTTGCCTATACAAATCTTATCTTCTAGCTCTGCCCCTGTTCTCAAATAAATTACCATTTTACCAGACATGACAGAGATAAAATTGCATAAATCTTAAATAAGAAGTTGACCTTCTAAGGTGGAATTCCAACTCTATATACAACACTAAATAGCATAAAACAAGAAAAAAGGACTAAAGATCTTGTTTATATCGTTTAGTTTTATCAAATTAGGGATGACAAAAAAACTCGCCGACTCGGGTCGAGCCCCAATTTGGGACACCGGGTCGAGTCCGGCCCAGCCCGTGCGAGTCGGCTCGTATTAATAAAAAAAATTACAGTTGCCTGCAAGCAGCGACATGCATGCAGATCTACAGCTGCCTCTGTAGGCAGCTTTCATTTTTTAATTCTTTAAGTAAAAAAATAAAAAATCGAGCCGGCTCGACCTGCTTTAAAGCTTGGATCGAGCCTCTTTTTTTTTGTTAGGCTTTGCTCAGCTCGGCTCGGCTCGGGTCAAAAAAATTTCGAGCCGAGCCAGAACTTTTTTTTTTTGTTCGGACTCGACTCGACTCGTTGACATAGTTATATCAAATATTATACACTCACGTTCTCTCTGAATATTTACTTGGTACAAGTAAAGTAGTAAATGTGTCGTAATTGTGTTGCTTCATAGGATTAATTAGCTTCTAACGTTTGATTACAACAGTGCTTATGTAAACCAAACAAGGTCCGGTATAACTAAAACTGTTGAATGGACTTGCTTAAACTTTATAGTTTTATTTTTTTCAATAATTTCAATAAATTAAAAGAAACTAGCGGTGGCTTACAAAATAAGTAGATGACTTTGGTTAAACGGATTACAACTAACACGCTAGAATTTATTTTTCTTTCAATCTACTGGATTTCCATGTTTTAACTATGACACTAATTTACATGTCAAATACTTCAATAGAAGCACCAATATGGTCTATCGAATTATAGATCTGTTTGATAAGACTTCTATTTTTTGTAGAAAAATTTCTTGAAAAAGATACATTAGACTATTTTTCCCTAAAAACTCTTTTAATCAAACAAAACACTTACGGAATATTAAAGTAGCTTTTGACTTTTCAAATGTCATGTCAAACACGTCCTGCAAATATAATTCTAGTTTCTAGAAGAACATAGATGTTATTGCACTTGAAAGGTGTGTTTGATTAGGCATATTGGATCGTACTAGATAGGGAAGATAGAGAAAGCTCAAATCTTATTCATATTCATTATCCAATTCTACGTATTTGGTATTTGGTATCAAATACGGGCTGAAATTTTTTACACTCCGTGTTTGTTCATCGTTTTTAAAATCTCTATTTATTGAGTTCTATTCCTCCAAACATTTTTTCTCAGCAAGCTCTCTCATTTTTTTCTCAGTAATCTCTCTCTCTCTCTCTCTCTCTCTCTCTCTCTCTCCCCCTCTCCCTCTCCCTCTCCCNTCCCTCTCTGTGTATCTCTCTCTCCCTCCCTCTCTGTGTCTTTCTCTCTCTATCACAGACAACAACATATAATTCTTCTCATCTTATAATAGTTTAGCCATTTTTAAGGTTTAAAATTTTCGGACAGGAAATACATACAATAAGGAAATGGCCTCTGGCTTTAGCTCATTCGATTTGCCTCCAGGTTTTCGATTTCATCCTACAGATGAAGAGCTTATAACTCATTATCTATCTCCAAAAGTACTTGATAGCAGCTTCTGCGCCACAGCCATTGGAGAAGTGGACTTGAATAAGGTTGAACCCTGGGATTTGCCATGTAAGTTTTAAACATCACCTGAGTGTTCTTGATCCTTTGATTTTCGTTAGTTTTAATTCTGAATCTTTGAAATTGAAGGGAAGGCGAAAATGGGTGAAAAAGAATGGTATTTCTTCTGTATAAGAGACAGGAAGTACCCAACTGGATTAAGGACAAACAGAGCCACTGATTCTGGTTATTGGAAGGCAACAGGCAAAGATAAAGAGATTTTCAAGGTGAAAATCCAAGTCGGGATGAAGAAAACTCTGGTTTTTTACAGAGGAAGAGCTCCCAGAGGAGAAAAGACTAATTGGGTCATGCACGAATACAGATTAGAAGGCAATAATTCTATCCCCACAAGTGCCAAGGTAATAAAATCTTCCCCTGTTTTTCTCTGTTTCTGGTGTTCGAATCATCTCGTCTAAGAGCTTTTATTCCTGCAGAATGAATGGGTGATCTGCAGAGTTTTTAAGAAGAGTTCAGGAGGTAAGAAAGTAAACATATTAGACCTAATCAGAAACAAAAATTGTGGGGAAAATTCTGAGTCCTCAGATTTGCCTCCATTAATGGATTTATCATCAGATGATAATCAGACAGGATTTACAGCTGCAGAGGATTCACATGTGCCCTGCTTCTCCAATCAACTGGAGGATCGGAAACCTCAAAACAATATGATTAACGAATTCAGTAACGAAAATCTGCCCTATTCGGATTCTGATTTGATGATGCAAGATCACTCCATACTGAGGCTTTTGCTCGAGGGAAACGGGGCAAACATAAAGCAAAATGCCAAACTCGAATTTTTACAGGATACGGGTATGGGTTATGAGGATCAAGATTTTCCAGTTATTTCTGCCGGGCCAGTTGGCCTTGATTGCCTGTGGAATTATTCAATTTGAAGATTATCAACTCCAAGAAAAAGTTCGAAGCAACTGCAGATTGGAATAATGTTACATTTAAGAATGTTATTGTTGATAGGTTCCTGAACTTGAATGTGTAGAAAAAATTATTAAAAAAATCCTGTACTTAATTATTGAAATATAAGTACTTAAATTTCATTAGATTTTTTTGGGTTTGTGTGTATATTTTAAAATAGTTTATTCACACTCAATACGGTACGAGTCTTATTATACCCTTCTCTACGTGACACTATTATGTGACATAGAACATAAACATAATTGTCGATTGATGAACTTGAGATTACTCAAGAAATTACAATTGTCATCGAACCCAATCAAAAAGTCGATTTACACATAATAAAAACATTACCTTTTGGCAACAAGATCTTGACCTTGTTTCTAGTTTAACATCGATTTAAAAGTTTGAACACGCAAATCATGTGGTGAGACTAGGATGATTTGAGGCGTCCATGGTAAAAAATTCTATAATCATACGTTATATTCTTCAAAAATTATTCCTTGGACCAACTTAGTTGTCCCAATACTAGTCAACAAAATAATTTAGCGTGATACATTATACATATGGACATTATTAAATAAAACATATATTTTCGTAGTGAAATTCAATTAAAAATTTAAATATTGATCACATGGCATGGACCTAAGAGTATTTTAAGTATTTCAAACTAGCTCGATGCACTACCGTATTATAGATGTGAACACAATGAAATTGTCAAAACAAACTCTATAGTCATGTTGAATATTAGTGCATCGATCGATCTAATTTCTCTCAAGAAATTTATTTTAATAGTTTTCTTCATGAGGACTTATTTTTCTTGCCTCACTTCCACGAAGTGCGAGGATGGGGTTTAGGTCATCCAAACCCACTCTACTATTAATTATTTTTAATATATTTCATCATCTTTTGCAAATAATGATAACTCGTTACAAATAAAAAAATTTATAGAATGAAAAATTGACATTGATACATAGTCTAACAAACATTATGGAAGAGCAGGTCCTTTATTTGGACAATAATGGTTAGTTACTACAATGATGTCGTAACCAAGAAAATTGACATACTTTCATTGAATTTAATTGTCAGCAATTCTAACAGAAAGATATATAAAGAGTTTGGGAAGGAATAATCAAGAAATTAAAATCAAGAATGAAAAACTCATACTGAATATGGGTAGTCTGACGACAGTTGTTGGGAGGAAGAGATCAAATTTAAGAAGAAACTGAATGAATAAAGGCATGTTTCTGACTTTTTTTTTCCTTACTTTATCCCTTTCTGTTATATCGAAACGTGACAAAATTTGATTGAAATATGAAGAAAACCTCTCGACAAATAAACTCTTATGCTAGAATGATTTTTTATGACTCTGTAAAGTTTGTTACTAGATAGTGTACATAAAAATAAAAAATAAAAAAATGTCCGGGTTAAGTGTAGTGCTGAAAATTCAAATTTGAGTGAAGGAAGGTGCATCAAGGTCGAAATCAAATCACCCAACTTCAATTTAATTATAAATTTGATCACTCATCTTTAATCTGGCGCGATCAAATCACTCAACTTTGATTTGCTCTTTTAGTTTATACGATTTTTTGAAATATTTTAAGACGAATGATATGAACCGTTGTCTGCATGGACATAATGTTCAAATTAGCATATTTCATTAGTTAAAAGTGAAGGGCCAAATCATAAAATGATCAGATTTGCGAGCAAGTTGAAATTGGGTGACTTGATCACTCCAAATTGAAAGTGAATTACTAGATTGGTAAGAAAATCGAAGTTGACTGATTTAATTGTACCAAATTGATAATAAGTGACTTAGATGTACATTTATTCAAAGTTGAATGTCCATGGTGCATTTAACCTAAAGATGTTACTTTAAAATCTTGTCACTTTGATTGATACGACTCTCTTAGCCCCTGTTTGACACCCATTTTGGGTATTAAAAAAAATTTTGAAATAGTGATTGATAGAAGATTGTGTTGTTAAAAGTAAGGAGAGTTTTTGGGTTTATGTGTAATATTATTTTATTGATAGAATGTGTGATTGAAATGAAGAATGAGAAATAGAATGGGAAATAAAATGGGTTTCAAACAAGGGCTTAATATTGGTTCATGTTTAATTTTTATAACCTACTAAATTAAACTTTTTTTTTATTTGGAAAACTCCCACTAGATACTTTAAAAACTTTTTTAATGAATCGATTTGATCGCAACTTCGAATATGAAATTCAAAATAATCAAATTGGAAATGATACTCTGAATCATAGAACGATAATAAAATATACGATCAACCAACAGTTATCGAATTTGAAAAAGAGTAAGTTCAATCTTCTCATCTTGATTTGATACGAGTCTCTTAATATTGGTTCGTGTTATATTTTTATAACCTACTAAATTATTATTATTTTTTTTTTATTTTTTTTTTTCTGGGAAAAAACCTACGAAATTAAACATGTTGGCTGCTTCCTTCCCAAGTATCCCTTTCACACACACACGGTTCATGCATGCAATGAACTGACTTATTAATCAACTTCCCAACCAGAAATAAGGTATATAACTAATAAGGCTGCCCGAATATGACGTATTTTTCAGATTATTAACCAACTGGCGGCATCTATTCAAAAAAGTTGGCAACTGCGAAAGAGGAGGTGGGGGTGGTATGGGGTAGTAATTAGCTCACCTAATAAATTTTTTCTATTTTTAGTCTCTTTCGATTTTCAGTTTAATTAAAAAAAAAAGAAAGATGAAGAAGAAGAAGAAGGAAAGAATACATGATTACAAAGGTTTAAAGATACATTTTAAAAAATAAGAAGTCCATGAAAAAAGTTATAAAAATTGGATGAACATATTTGTGACCAATGGAAAACGGTCAATGTCACAATAATAGGTCGAGATCACAAATATCACACATTTATGGTCATATTCACAAATCACATAAGATCAATATCACAAAAATACAAATTATGAGTTATAATTACATATTTCGTCGCAATAAAAAAAAAAAAAATCGGTCGCATATTACTTATTGATCATAAATTGTCCATTTTATTAGTCGCAAATCATCAATTTTATTGATCACAATCATTCATATAATTGATCACAAACGTTCTTCATCCCACACCATTGTCACTACAATCGCCACCACTACCACCATTACTTTCTTTCTTCCAAATGACTTCCATCGCCAGTGAACTCTACCACCGTCGACCACCTTATCTGTCGTTGGTAAGCCCAATCGATGCAGCAACTTGCAACACCCATTGTCAACTTATCGTCGCAACTAACAAGGATCCGTTCTCAAGTAGTCTGTCATTCACACCGTCTTTCCCAAGACAAAGTAGAAAATCAAACCTACAATCAGCTTTATGCACTCACAATTCACACCACTAGCTGCCTCCAACCACTACCTCTCATCTATTCCTCTACCACCATCGACGCCATACCAACAAATCCCCTTCCCTCCCACCAACCCACACACGTTGCCGCAGCATCCGCCTGCATACATCACCCATTCCGTCGACTTGACCTAGAACTATCGTAGCTGCACATAATGGCGATGAGCATCACAATGAGCATCATTGCGCATGCACAACGGTTAATTTTCGATGAGATGGTCAGAGTTGATGGTGATGACGATCGAACAGAGAGAGAGAGAACAATTTTTTGTTAAGAGAGGAGGGTGGGAATGGGGTGAAGTAAGATGGAATGGGTGCACCTAATTTTTGAAATGAATAGTTAAAAAACTAGTGTAAGTGTAATTTCCAAAATAAATAAATAAATAAATATCACCGAACATTCAATGCCCACAAGCGCATTAATGGGCCGGTAAGTCCAATCCCTTCATACAGGCTGAGTCCTATAAAGAAAAGCAAGCATTGGAAATGGAGAATTCATAAATCATGATTTAAGTTTCAACAATTCAAAATTCAGGTTTTAAGTTTAAAAGATACAAAAATCAGGTATTTAGTTAATTAATTAAAAATATTTATTATTTAAATATAATAAATTCAATAAATTAATTTATTAAATATATATTTTACCAATTAAATATAGTAAGAACGTCGCTCTACAGATGCCAGGACTACAACCACAGCCAAAAACCCCACCAAACACACCCAACAATGCACTACCCCACAACCTCACCAAAATCGTCGATGATCTGCCATAGCCACCAACACATCTACTTGCATAACCAACGAAAATACATAAAACTCCTAAACACCACCACAACAACACTACAATCGCGCCCAACCGACAAAAAAAGATGAAGAAGAAGAACGGTATATGTCGCCCATCTGCAAAGTCGTTGCCGCTCCGTGATGAGTTGTCGGCATCAATCATCGCGATGCTGCTGCGAACGGTAACGTCGACGGACAGCAACATCGCGACTCTGTCGTTCACAACAACGTTTGTCGGCTATCGTAAGGGAATACCGCAGCTGCTCACAGCGACATCTCCGTTGTGTTTTCCTGCGACAACGTGAGGAAGAACAATAGAGAGAGAGAGATGGTTTTGTGGAGATGAATGAGAGAGGAGATTGGAAATTAGGTTTTAATTAGGGTTTTAATTAATAATTTAATTAAAATCTGATTTTTGATTAAATAAACTTTACACATGATTTGTGAATTTAGAAACTTAAATACCTGATTTTTTGTAATTTTCCCATATGGGTAACATTTTAGAATAGGAATTGATATAAATAGCACTAAACCAATTAACTGAATGGATTAGTACTGGTGTAAAACTCCCACGTGTCATAAATCAAATAATGTAAATGTTTCAAGTGAAAAACTAGATAAAATTAAACAGTAATGTAAAATTTTAATATTTTGAGTTTTGTACAATCTGCTTAATAAAACTATTTTTTTTTTTAGTCAGCTATTTATGGATTGACATTACTTGCCAATTAAATTATAAAAGGTTTAATCTAACGCATTAGCTTTTGATTGATAGTGATAAAATTCAAGGTTTGTTTGAGTCTCTTTTTTTTTTTCAAAAAATACATTTTGTAATAGTATTATGATGGAAAATATTTGGTTAAAAAATAAGTAAAAATTTTGAATTTACGTGTAATATTATTTTATTAAAAAAATTGTAGTTGAAATGAGGTCAAATCACCATAGAAGAATACAATTTGATAGAAAAAATGGGGCTGAAACAAGGGTTCAAATTTTAATTTAAATCAAATTCAACAATCAATTTTAACGATATATTTTATAGGTCCCCCCAATTCACAACTTTTTAACTTTGCATTTAATTAATTTTTATCAAAATCTATTAAATATCTGATTTTAATCCCAATCAAACATGGGCTTAATATGGGCGTAGTTATCAAATTCGACGAAGATAAAGTCACCGGATTGTTGAACTAGTGATTCAATAT
>CAIGRB010092523.1:57330-73760 GCA_903798255.1 Fraxinus quadrangulata | reverse complement strand
TTTTTTTTTTTTTTTTTTCCATCTTTTCCTACGGGTATTCATTGTTAGCCATAACATGCTAAAACACTCGAAACCCAACCCCTAACCAAGAGTTCATTTCTAATTCGAGTTGAGCAAATCTCTGACACTCAACCCGCAGCCGCCCAACTATAATTTCCTCACCCCACCTCAACCGGAGTCCAATCCAACCCTCTCTCTCTAATGGAGAAGAAGGAGGCTCAGACTTCTTTGCCAGTCACTGGTCAAGTATTCTTCATCAAATTTGGCTGAGCTACGTTGACTTCACCCCCTCCAGTTCTCCAAAATTACTTTTTCCTTTTCGATTCTGCATTTTTGTTCAGATCTTTTATTTTATTATTATTATTTTCTTGTAATCACAATGGAGGATGATAAATCAGCATTGTCGCAGAAACTAATCGAAACAGTTAATGAAATTTCGGCAATTTCCGATTACAGAAGCACAGTGAAGAAGCAGTACACGAATCTAGCTCGGAGGTTGAAGCTGTTGACTCCAATGTTTGAAGAAATTCGAGATAGCAAAGACCCATTGCCCGATGACTCAATTAAATCTTTAGCTTCTTTAGCAAACGCGCTTGAATCAGCCAAAGAGTTGCTTCGATTTGGTAGTGAAGGCAGCAAGATTTATCTGGTGGGTATAGCATTATTCTGCTTTATTAGTTTGTTTTTAATTTTCATGCCAATTGTTCAATAGTCATTTCATTTGATTTGGATCACAGATTATTTTAGTTCGGTTTGTTTGATCTGAATTTTTGAACGTGGTCTCCTTTCTAAAATAAGAAAATATCAAAGTCTGAGTGTTTTGTGTGAGAGTTCGCTTTCTAGTAGTCTTTGAAAATAAAATGAAGGTTTTCAGAGTGAAAATTCTAGCCCGTCTTTGGTTTGTGTTTTAGTGTATATGAATTGTTTCATTAAGCATTTTCGATGGGATTGGTTCTTGTTTATATTGGATCAGAGTTCACAAGATTCTCTAGTACTAGGGATCCTTGCATAGAATAGCTTTCAAAGTTGACATTAATGCTCTCTAAACATATTTCTAATCTTCCATGAAATTGGGGAAATTTCGAATGTCATTGGTTTGCATTTGGATGAGATGTTGTGCGTTTACATGACATCCTGTATACAGTGTTAGAGAAATGGAGTGAACAAAGTAATAAAGTGAGCTGTTTTCTAGATTCTCTAGTACCGGGATTGTCCTTGCATAGATAAGTTTCAAAGTTTTCATCATTTGCTTAGATTTTGAAACTTTTCAGATGGTCTTATATCTTCATTATATTTGACAACTAATAGTTGACCGAGAATCCATAAGCACTCCACATGATGGATATATCTTATGGTCATCTTATAATGAGAGTGACAAGTAATACACTTTTAGCATGATGGTAAGATGCAACTAATAACTATGAGAAAATTTGCTTATTGGGGGTAAATGATCACAAGTAGCATTAAATAAGTTGCCAACTCTTTAGTATCCGCAGTAAGTAAGATAAGCTAAATCTTCAAATAGCTAATATAAGAAGGAGTGTAATAACTTTTGGACAGAATAATTGTAGTAAGAAAATAAAGCCAGCTAGCCTATTATCCAAGGTAAGCAAGATAAGATAGATCTTCAAATAGCTACTATAAGAAGGTAAAAGTAGTAATATTTGAAGGGAATGTGCATAGCAAGGAAAGAAAACCAGCTAGCCCTGTAAATTATCGATAGGCAAAGTCAATGTAGATGATGATGGCAACCTCCAATCCCAAGGTTTACATATTCACTATTATGAGCCACAAAACTAAACTAGTGAATTCTCTTTTGCCTATCGGCATTCGACTTGTTTAGCAGTATTTGCACTGGATTCTCTAGTCTCCAAGTACCCACAACCTTAGCTTTTCAGAGAATTCCACTCCTATGTCTAAAAATTTGTAGCTTGGCTTGGGGTCCCTCAAGTGGTGGTTCCATCTGTTTTATTGAATTTTCTTTTAAGATTAGGATTATGCTTGGCCAAAGTAAATAATCTAGTTATTTTATGGGTAAGGATTGTATATGCTATGATCTTGTTAATTATTTAATGGTATATTTTCTATGTAGTTATTTCTTCTCGATTTTGACTTCCCTTCATCGTGTAACGTAGTCCTGGAAGTTGGAGCTGGACATTAGAACGCCATGAATATGAAGACATGTTTTAGCTATTTACTCTATTATTCACGTGTTAGCAATTACTATATATTTTTACAAGTGCAAGTTAATTACTACAGCTCACGGTTATATTCTAGATAACTTATCAACACTCAGCCACTCTAGCTTTGATATGATTTGGGAGCCATAAGAATGTATTTAAAATATTAGTAGGAAACATTCGTTTCCTTTTAATTATTCTTGAATTAGAAGAAAATACCTTGACAGATAGTAGTAACAGTCGTATTTAGTGTCTTTTTGCATACTATATGAATTATTACAAAAATTTAATTTTACTAGAAATATTTAAGAAATATCTTTCCTATCTTCAAAGAAAAATGTCAGGGACTTGGCTCTTCTAAGCTATCGTGCCACACTTAGCTCCTCAATTCTACCCCTCAAGGTAATGTAAGGAAGTGAAAAATCAAAAGTATTTTAGGACAAAACTTGGAAAAGAATTTTATACTCCTTAGGACAAAAAGGGTACTACAAGTACACTCGAGCTTTCTTGGATGCTCTCACTTGGTTACCAGAACTCCCTTGACTGATTAATACACCCTCCTCATTAGATGGACAATATAATTTAAACCTATTCAAAGGTTACTATTCTTATGCTAGAATCTTCTATAATGTAAGCTTTCTAGCAAGGTTGTCTCCACAGCCTTCTAAAGTGCTTATACAAGTTTCCTACCAATTCCTTATATGAAATATTCTAAATTACTTGTCTTTCCTCATGTATAGAATTCCATCCACAAGGTTTTAAGAATTCTGCTGACCTCTTTGAAAATCCTCTAATTGTGCATTATGCTGGCCTGCATTGTCTGCCAGCTTTGGCTATCTCGTCACCCAGCCTTTAGCCCCTTGCCTCACTCCTCACGCATTCTTGAGTGCAAGTTTCACTTGTTGCAGGAATTCGACAGTCACCGCTGGGGTGTGACATAGAGCTCTTAATTGATTGTTTAAGATAAAAAAAGATCACAAGAATATAACTCTAACAATTCTAAGTGGATATACAGATTCATGTGAAAAAAGATGATTTGGGTGTTTTTCCTAATTCTGCTTGATTCTATTTTCTTTTCTTTTCTTTATTGTCTTTTTAACTGTTGGAATTATTATTCAAGTGTTCACTGATATCTATTGATTGCGATTAGGTTGTAATTTGAAATTTATATGCAATTCTCTTTTCTCTTTTGGAGAACCTCTCTTGGCACTGCATGCATATTGAACATATTGAATTATTTCTTTTGGTTCATCTATGAAATCATTTATGGTTTGGGACATTTGTTTTATTCCCTTTTGCAATGGCCCACATACCTGATTAATGTAAATACCCTCGGTTTTAGCTTTTTATGAACATAAAAGGAAGAAGTTGATCATATGCAATTAAGACCCCAACTTAATTGCTGGACATTTAATGTCTCCCCACCATTAAGTGTCTTTTAGATTTTATCTGTTGTAATTAATTCCTCTTAGCAAATATTGAATTTGAACTTTGTTGCTTGCCAATATCAGTCTTCTGTCCTATACTCATCTACCCAGTAATGAAGCACTAAAATATCACTTGCAGGTCTTGGAGAGAGAACAAGTCGTGAAAAAATTTCAAGAAGTGACGGCTCAATTGGAACAAGCTTTGTGTGGAATTTCTTTCGAAAAACTTGACATATCTGATGAAATTAAGGAACAGGTATAAATTAGTTCTTGACTTGGTGAACTTGCGCAGCCATGAAGGCTGGACATTTTAGCAGAGTACTTTATTATTGTAATGGGTCCAGTAAGCAGTTTCCAGTGCATGAATGATGATTTTTTGGATGGATTTGTTTGTCTGAACGTGCATGTGTCCGATTTTGGAATTTGTTTAATTTTTATGTCTCCGATATCTATTTGATCGTTAATAAATTTTGTTTCCAGATTGAGCTCGTTCTTGCTCAGTTCAGAAGAGCCAAGGGGAGGGTTGACTCAGCCGATGTTGAGGTGTACGAGGATCTTTTGTCTCTGTACAGCAAGAATAATGATGCTTCTGGAGATACAAATGTCTTAAGGAGATTGGTTGACAAGTTACAGCTTGGCGGCATAGCGGACTTGACTCAAGAATCACTAGCTTTGCATGAGATGGTGGCTGCCACTGGTGGGGACCCAGAGCAGAGCATAGAGAAGATGTCTATGCTACTAAAGAAAATTAAGGATTTTGTGCAGACAGAGAATCCTAACATCGATTCTCCTTTAATAGAAAAGTCGATTCCTGCTAGTAGTAGTGGAATTATATCCACAGAGGGAATTCAGAAGCACCCTGTCATACCAGATGATTTCCGTTGTCCTATATCGTTAGAGCTGATGAGGGATCCTGTCATAGTCTCAACGGGACAGGTATTGCGGTGGATTTTGACCTTTTGCTCAATAAAACCAGTTGCAATACTCTCTCTCTCTTGTTTTTTGAAATCTTAAATAGTGCTTTTGTTTCTTCTTATTCATTTTTCTATGGACTGATACATGAATTGTCCAACATTGTTTTCTTTAGGAGTTTGTTTCAAAGAATGAACAATTGAACATGGTGTTGTGAACATACTGCCTTGAACGCCTTTCTCTATAATGAATTAAAATTTGAGAAATAGATAAAGTCCTTGTTTGAACCCCATTTTTTCGGGTTAATAAATTTTAAGATAGTGATTTTTCGGAGAATGTGTAGTTCAAAAGTAGGGGAAAAGTTTTGGGTTTATGTGTAGAACTATTTTATTGGGAGAATATATGGTTGAAAATGAGTTTTGAGAGAATGCGGCTCAAACAAGGGCAAAGTTTGTATTGTAGTCTGCACATGACATGTTCAATTTAATGTTTTTGCCGGTTCTAGTAATTGACGAGAGAAAATACTTTAGAACTCCATGAAGGAAGGGGTTGGAGAATTTTGTTGAAATTTGAAATTTTTTGTGATTGGTTCTTTTGTACTACTGATTTAAATATTCTATCTGCTGTAGACATATGAAAGATCGTGCATCGAGAAATGGTTGAAAGCAGGACATGACACTTGTCCAAAGACACAACAAGCCCTTACTAGCACCGCTCTTACACCCAATTATGTCCTGCGTAGCCTTATAGCACAGTGGTGCGAGGCAAATGGAATTGAACCCCCGAAACGACCAGGCAGTCTACCAAGTAAGACAACATCAGCTTTCTCCCCTGCTGAGCGTACAAAGATAGAAGCTCTTCTCCATAAGCTCACGGCCGGCAACCCCGAAGATCAGCGTTCTGCGGCAGGTGAAATTCGTCTTCTTGCCAAGCGGAATGCTGACAATCGTGTGGCAATTGCTGAAGCTGGTGCCATTCCTTTGCTTGTCCAACTTTTATCAACACGTGATTCCCGCACCCAGGAGCATGCTGTTACTGCACTTCTTAACCTTTCCATTTGCGAAGATAACAAGGGAAGTATCGTATCTTCTGGGGCCGTGCCTGGTATAGTTCACGTGCTCAAAAAGGGTAGCATGGAAGCACGGGAAAATGCCGCGGCCACCCTATTTAGCCTCTCTGTAATAGACCAAAATAAGGTTACAATTGGTGCTTCTGGAGCAATTCCACCACTTGTGACACTTCTAAGTGAAGGTACACAAAGAGGGAAGAAGGATGCCGCTACAGCACTCTTCAACTTGTGCATATATCAAGGTAACAAGGGAAAGACCATTAGGGCAGGAGTCGTCCCCACACTGATGCAGCTGCTTACTGAACCTCAAGGTGGCATGGTGGATGAAGCGCTTGCTATACTGGCAATATTGGCTAGTCACCCAGAAGGGAAGGCGGCTATTGGAGATGCAGAGGCAGTACCTGTTCTAGTCGATGTCATCGGGAATGGATCCCCGAGGAACAAAGAAAATGCAGCTGCTGTTTTGGTGCATCTCTGTTCGGGAGACCAACAATACCTTGTCGAGTCTCAGGAACTCGGAGTAATGGGTTCGCTACTTGATTTGGCTGCAAATGGCACAGAAAGGGGCAAGCGCAAGGCTGCCCAATTGCTCGAGCGGATGAACAGATTTGTCGAAACACAAAAGCAGGCCCAGGAGCTAGCTGATACTCGGATTCAAACTCAAACTCAGGACCAAATGTCACAGCCACCCTCATCTACTGATGCTGTCAATATTTAAGTTTATTTGTTCCTTTTCCGTTTTCTTTAGTTGGATTTGTTTATTTTTCCTTTCCTTTTTTTTTTTCTGAGTATTCAAGCCTTCAAGGGGATATAGATTGGTTAAAAAGGGAAGGTGGAAGATCACCACTCCCATCTATTACAGGCCAAGCTATATAGGACATGACATGAAGGTCACCTTTGTAATTTATACAAGTGGAAACATCCTCAGTTTTTATTGGAGAAGTTTGTTGCTTCAAAATCTTGTGTGGTCCTTAACCTATCTATATTATAACAAGTAATTTCTCGTCCTAATATATTGATAATGACATTTGAGTTAATTGTTTCATTGGCCATTGTACTTTACCCATCGTCACGGCTTACCCACTGAACTTTACGATGCTTCCCAATAGCTATTGAATTTATCTCCGTTTCTATAAAATGGCCATCGGATGGATTCCGTCCGTGAACATGTCCAAGTGGGAGACGGAAAGCTGATTTGCCTGTTAAAATGGCAACCTCTTGCACATTATTATTAAAAGAATGAGTGAACTAAGATGAAATGGCCATTGAAATCAAAACTTTCCCTAGAGAGAAAATGGGAAAACCGTAGCCTTAGCCCCAAATCCTTTCAGTTTAACATTGTTCGTTCACCTTCAAATTGGAAATCCCAACCTCACGCAGCGAAGAACCCTAACCCCAAAATATATTTCCTTTTTGCATAGCGATTTCACTCTAACCCATGAAAAGCCTTAACCCAAATCAATTGAGGCATCTATTTTCATTCTGCTTGTTGAAATGTGAAATTGGCAACCGCTATTGGGCACATCAGCACTACTTCCTTTGAATTGATTCCAAGTTTGCATTTAATTTATATACAAATAAAGCACTTTTGATTTAAAAGGGCTGGTTTATATCAAATTTTATATAGGAAATGCCAAATGAAACGGGATGCTAATATGAATTAAGGGTCCGTTTGATTGGTTTAAATTCCATTAAAAATGTCACATTCGAGGAATTAAATTTCTACTCTGGCTATTTGATACGAAAATGGAAATAGAGTTCGAATTTCAAGGTACAATCACTTTAAGCTTGTTTTTTTGCCAATTTTATGGAAAATGCATTCCTATGGGGTACTTGAGTTTTTATTTCCAACTAACATGGAATTGGAAAGCTTTCCACATTTGCCAATTAAACGTACCCTAAATGTCATTTACGCCTAATTACTTGTATGAATTGAGTTATAAGCCTAATGACATTGAGGTTAAATGTCTTAGCGAGAATCATGGGTAAATTTCTTTGAATTTCTTTCTTAAGTACACATATTACTTCAGAATGGCATGAGAAACAATGGTATTTGTCATAGCTATAGGATGCGCAGGCACATGTTGCCGAAATGCCCAACAAAGACACGATGTTGAGAATGTGGGTTGGGCTTTGTGAAACGTACGGAGGTAGAAATTAAGACAAAATATAGGTCTTTTATTCTTATGTTGTACTAAAGACTATGGTTATTTCAAGTGGATCGATGATCCATCGTCGTCGCAAGAAACACCTTTGCAATTTGACAATGAATCCAATGTAAAATTGAAGACGAAAGATCCGGTTGAAGATTTGTCATCTATATTGAAGACAGCTGTTTAGTTGAAAGAAGAAGAACAATTGGAGATATCTATCAATATAAGGGAAAATGAGTTACCGAGGACAACAAGAAAAGAAATGGAAGAGTTCCATAAAATTCTTCCAACTATGTAATCGAATGAAGATGCATGTTGTAGTTTTCAAACTTAATACTCATGTAATCGGCACTAGTAGTTGTAGTACATTAAGGCATCGAGACTTTGATGCGATGTTGTAATAGATTAAGGTATTCAGACTGCAATGCAATGCTGTAGTAACTCCGTTATTTCTCGGACATCTTCTCAATTGCACATGTTTTCCAATTTGTGAACTATGTAAAATATCGGTGTAATTCATGTGGTGTAAATAATGTACGTGTTGTATATATTTGAGACTACCATTATGACAACGTGGGCTAATTTTGTGGACAATGAATACAAAAGTTTAAGTGTGTTGTTTCCCTGTTGTGATCTTATTTATTGCACTACATTGTATATCCCCATTGTACGAACAACAAATCAAAATGAAAGGGGTTCAATATTATTTACGAACAAATAAAGATACTGAAAGTGTGCCCTTCAAGATTTACATGGTCGCATAACTTCTCTGGACACAAAACAGCCAACAAAATGTACTGACCCAATCACTTGTTAAGATGACACATCTATACAAAAGCACCTAATTATGACTACTACAAAAAAAAAAAAGAAAAAAAAAGAAGGGTTAAGTTTCTGGCCAACCGGACGTCCGGTTCGGCCGCAACAGTTGATTTTTTGACCGTTCTGATTCTGACATGCAATGGCTATTTTTCCTTAAGATGACACATCTATACAAAAGCACCTAATTATGACTACTACAAAAAAAAAAAAGAAAAAAAAAAAAACTTCAACCGCAACACCAAAAATCGTGATTTACTTGCCAAGCTTCACTCCGCCCGTGCCCTTCTACTTGTAGGCTGCGAGGATGTGGCCATTGAAATCTTCGCATTTCCTCTTTTCCATGCCTTGTTTGCCCTCAACCGTGACGATTCCGCCTCATCAATGCTTTGGAACTCATCAAAGATCACTTCAAAATTAACTTCGGTGGTAGGAAGATTAACATTAGGTAAGGTGGTAGCTGGTCCAGATGTTAGGCTCCCAGTTTGCATTTCTCTAACTGCCATGGGAGTAGGCACGAATTGGAATTTTTGTCCTTCAACTGGGTTGTAAGTCGACGATGATCCCTTCATGTGTGGCACTCTTTTGGCAACCACGTTTTCCTATAAATCAATAAACAAGTCAGATTAACTACACGTTCAAATCTTATAGAATATGAGAGATGATGCAAAAGAGATAAAGTAGAAGAAATAGCAATTGGATTTTCTAACTGGCACACTGCATTCATTCTAGCTGAAAACAAACCAACTAAAAACACCATGCTAGCTGAAATATAGAAATATTTGTGTAGTTAGACAGGACAGTGAAGCTTCTTCATTTCATAAATTCCTTTGAACTGCATTAGTGTATGCCAACAGACTCAAATATTCTTAATTAATTTTCAACAAGAGAATGATAGATCAGTTTAAATTAAGTTTCCACCAATATCAAACATAATTTTAATCCCTAGGATTGAACTCCATCTATAAATAAAATATTTACAACTAATTACCAATTTTTACTCACACAATAACAATTTCAGTACCTTGTCCAGAAATTATGCTCTTAAATGCAGTCCAGATTGCTACTATAATGATGCTGGTATAACGAACAACGCTATACGAAATGCTTGTAACACCACACACAACAAGATATAAACTACAACATGTGCACCAAACTTACCTTCACTTTCTTCATCCATGTGCACGCCTTCTCTAATGCAATACAACAACTTGCAACTCGTAAGTTAGAATTTGGAAGGTTGTCGATGGAGGTTCGAAAATGATTTGGGTTTTTGGGTTCGAAATTGATTTCGGGATTGCGGTTCGGGTTTGATATTTGTGTTGTGATTGCCCTACCGCAACCTGATTCAAAATGGATTTCAGGTTTAGGGTTCTTCGCGACGTCCAATGAGTTTTCCAATTCGAAGTTGGAAACACATTTTGCAAATGAAATGGATTTGCTGCAATGGCTAGGGCTAGAGTTTCTTCAATTTCACTGGAGTTGGGATGTTTGGATTTTGATTTCATTCGTCATTTAACTCATTTTTTATCATTGTGGGTGGGTCAGGCTCTGTTGGGATGATTTGTCATCCACGTGTGCAAGACGTTGCCATTTTAATAGACAATTCAGCTTGAATTAATCTAAGTGTTCATAATGTTGTACATAACACTCACATGGGATGAGGTCCACTCGAATATTTATTCGAGTGGACCTCATCCCATGTGAGTGTTATGTATACCCCTATGTATTTCTATCATGTACCCCAAGCATATCTCATTCGGCTTTCCGTCTTTCATGGACGAAATCCATCCGATGGCCATTTTAGTGAAATGAAGATAAGTTCAATGGCTATTGGGAAGTATCGTAAAGTTCAGTGGGTAAATTGTGACGATGGATAAAGTACAGTGGCAATGAAACAATTAACTTATCACATCTCCAACTTTTTTAGTTCATAGCAAGTGATTCTATCCATTTTACAATTTTGTAGTGTGAGAAAATAGATTATTAGAATTATATGATCAATTGTAATTTTCTCTCTTTTACATTATTTTTGAGTCAATAAAATCTCTTAATTCATCTGCTATATTTCTTGTCTTTATTATTATTTTGCTTGATCAAATACTTTATTGTTATGTCATATAATTTCAATATCTCAATTTGGTAGTTTGTTTTACAACAAATTGTATTAGATCTATTTTGGTATTTTGTTGGTTTCACAACAAGTGGTATCAGAGTCTAGATACAGCAGTTTTCCAAAAGCATAGGGTTTGATTTGTTCGAGGTTTTTTATTCGTGATGACTTCCATGAAGTATGACATTCCACTTTTGGATTAGAGCACTAGATTTTTGTTATGACAGGTTAAGATGTGTTGCTGGGAATTGATAAAATGTTCGCAACTTTGATCGCGAAGGAGAAATTACGGAAGGATAAGAAGGCATTTCTTACATTCATCTATCGAATACCATTCTTCAAGACGTTTTGAAGGAGAATTCAACAGCTACTTTATGGTTGAAGTTGGAGTAATAGTGCATGACTAAAAATCTAACAAATAAGTTGAACCTTAAGTAGCGTTTGTATTCTCATTGAATAACAGAAGGAGGATCATTGGAAGATCATCTGGTTGTATTAAGAGATCATCGCTGATTTGGAAACTTTGGAAGTAGAGAATGATGAAGAAAATTAGGCCTTGAGCTTATTGTATTCATTGCTCGCTTCGTTTTCTTCATTTAGAGACACGATCTTATATAGTCGTGATACTCTCACCGTAGAGGAGGTGTATGATACTTTATATTCAAAAGAGAAGATGAAGCATTTGATTTCTGAGGCTAGAGATGGAGAAATGATAATTGCTCATGGTGATTTTGGAAGGGGCATATCGAAGTTTAAATTTAGTAATCAGATTTGTAACTATTACAAGAAAAAAGGGAACATGAATAATGATTGGTACAAATTACAGAATAAAGAAATGTTGGCTCCAAGTCAATATGGGAAGCTATCAGATACTTTAGGTGAAGTAGACCTCGCGGAGAACATTGATGGAGATCTCTTAACTATTTCAGATATTGAGTCTAAAACAGAAGATGATTGGATTCTTGATTCAGCGTGTGTATTTCATATGTGTCCTAATAAGGACTTGTTTGCTACATATGAAACTGTTTTCATAGGTGACGTAGTTATGGAAAACAACACACCTTGTCGGGTTGTTGGCATTGGTACGATCATATTGAAGCTATTGGATAAGATAATTAGAACACTTGGCCAGGTTCAACATGTTTCGAAATTGAAGAAGAATCTATCACGTTATCTATCATTGATTTAAAAGGTTATGTGTTCTTTGGTGGAGTAGAGTCTTGAAGGTTTGTAAGGGTGCCCAAGTTGTATTGGAGGGATGGAAAATATCTCAGTTTTACATCTTGCAGGGTTGTGCAGAATCTAGAAGAGTCAATGAGCACATGTTCAGTACCGTGGTGGACATTCAGTTTGGTACAATACCTTTAGGAGCTCGCAAATGGTCGAATTTGAATAATACTGCTCAGTAAAGTTTAGGAGACATGGATAATGTCTCTTTGCCACCATCACCTGTGGTGCCATTGTATTCAATTGCTAGGGACAGACCAAGTGAAGAATGGTATGTGGATGTTGATTTTGTTGAGCATGCTTTAAACGTAGTAGAATGTATACAATCTAGCAAGAGACCTTCTTTAAAAACATTTGGGTTTGATTCTACTTTGGGCTGTGTTACAACACATTTTGGTAAATTATAAAATCATTATGATTTTTGGAAATCTGAGATAATTCTACAAGAGTAGTGTTGGATTCATTGGAAGGGGTGGAGTATTGTGTTTTATTGGAGAAATTAATGTTTTGGGTTATTGTTGAAAAGTCAGTTCATTCCTTGGTGGAATTCGTGTCAAGGTAGAGATGGTTAGAATTTGAGTGTGACCCAAATTCCTTGTTGAAGTAATTGAAGAATTCTAATTGAAGTGCAAGTCAAGAAGAATTCAAGTTTGGAATGCTATTGGAATCCTATGACAAGTTGAAGTTCTATTTTGAAAACCTATTGGGAGTTGAAATTTGGACTCAATTTTTGGTAACATACTTCATCAACAACTCTATTAAGAGAGTTTGGACATCCCCTACGTGATCCCTATAAATATTAGGCTCTTCTATATAATTTTGTAATGTGAGAAAATAGATTACTAGAATTATATGATCCATTACAATTTTCTCACTTCTCCATTATTTTTGAGTCAACAAAATCTCTTAATTCTTTTACCGTATTTCTTGTCTTTATTATTCTTTTGCTTGATCAAATACTTTATTATTGTGCCATATCTCTTCAACATCTCAATCCGGTAGTTTGTTTTACAACAAGTGGTATCAGATCTATTCTGGTATCTTGTTGGTTTCACAACACTTCTAAAGGGAATAAGAAATATTCTTAACAAAATGAAAAAAATTATAATGACATGAAAAAAAAGAGGGAGGGGATCTGTTTCGCCCCGCCTCACCTTAATCTCATTCCAGCTTAATAGGATACAGGGATGTGGTAAGATGATAACAATATCCAACGGGGAAAAAGAGGAGAATAGCTACCTCGACCTTGACCCCCTCCATTGTCATCCCTATCTATCCCATAGTTGGGTTACATTTCACAAGGTTTGATTTTCGTTAGTCTCATAAATAATGGGCATTGTATGAAACTATGTATAGCACATTTGTAAGATCTCAGTTTTCTGTACATTCCATTGCTAAAAGTGCACTAAAACGGAATAATAAGGGATAAGTTCAAAGAATACTGTAGGATATTGAACAAATAAGAGGAGAGGAAAAACGAAATTTTCATCACTTTACAATGGTTTTTCAAGGCTGAATATATAGCCAAGATTTGATACAAAAACTTTCTATCAACAACCATACTACCTACTACCTCTAAGCCATACTTGACAATACTTTAAATTGTAATAGACTCAAACTAACCTAAATTTACATCATTACATTGAGTTAGACATAAATCAAAATATGTGACCAAATGTAACCAAAAAACTATTGTTCAATGACAACAAAAGTGTCACACACGCCTAGCTTCAACACCCCCCTGACACTTTTGTTGAAAACACAAAGATATTTTCTTAGTATTTCAAATCTTTCCTTTGGTAATGCCTTAGTCAAAATGTCGGCATATTGATCAATGGAATAGCAATGCTCTAGTTTTACTTCAAGATGTTCTTGTGTTTGCCTAATCGCATGATACTTGATCTTGATGTGTTTTGTTCTCCCATGAAACACCGAATTTTTATCCATAGCAACAGCTGACTGGTTATAACAATAAATCACAGTTGCTTTAGATTGATTGTAGTTAAAATCCTCCAAAACTTTCCTCAACCAAATTGCTTGATTAGTTGCCTCAGAAGCTGCAATATACTCTGCCTCTGCTGTAGATTGAGCTACTGTCTTCTATTTCATTGAGTTCCAGCAAAAAACATTTGATCCCAAGTAAAAAAACATAACCTGAGGTACTCTTCATATCATCAAAGGAACCTGCCCAATCACTATCTGTATAGCCAATCAAGTCCAGCTTTTCTGACTTTCTAAACCAGATTCTCATATTTGCATTCCCTTTGATGTATCTAAGAACTCTCTTTGCAACTTGAAAATGTATTTGACTTGGTTCTTGTCTGAATCTTGATAGTAGATTTGTAGCAAAGGTTATGTCAGGTCTTGTAATGGTTAAATACAAAAGGCTTCCTACCAAGTTTCTATAGATTTTTTCATCAGTCTTTCTGCTTCCATCATTCTTCATTAACTTCAGATTTTGCATCAAGGGAGTGCTTACTATTTTGCAATTTTCCATGCTAAATTTCTTTAGCATCTCCTTAACATATTTCCTTTGACATACAAAAATTCCTTCTTGAGATTGAGTTATTTCCACACTGAGAAAATATTGCATTTTTCCAAGGTTAGTCATCTCAAATGCCTGCTTCAATCCATCTTTTATTTGTTCAATTAAAGCTTGATTGCTGCTGGTTATTAGAAGATCATCAACATACAAAGAGATGACAATCCCTTCTTCCTCAAAATACTTGATATAAAGTGTTTGCTCATTAACACTTTTAGTGAAACCAAGACTGACCAAATGCTCATCTATTCTGCTGTACCAGGCCCTTGGAGCCTGCTTCAAGCCATACAAGGCCTTCTTCAATAGATAGACCTTATTCTCTGCTCTAGCTACTAGAAAACCATCAGGTTGAACAACAAATATCTCCTCATTTACGTAGCCATTTAAGAAAGTTGACTTAACATCCAACTGATGAATTNTTCATATCTTCCTACTGGTGCGAAGGTATCTGTGAAGTCAATGCCAAATTGTTGAGCATATTCTTCACAATCGGCCTGCTTTCAACTTTGTTGATTGAACTATCAGGGTTCAATTTGGTTTTGTACACCCACTTGACTCCAACCACATTCTTATCTTTTGGCCTGTCAACTAATGCCTAAGTTTCATTCTTCTCAATCATATTTAGCTCCTCCTTCACTTCATTCTCTGAATCTGACTCACTATCAGATTTCTCTTCTTCTTCATTGACATCAGTTTCAACTGCCTGAGGAATAGCCTTTGGAACCTAAGGTTGATTTCTTGCAGATGATTCCCAATTCCACGAGGCATTTTCATCTATCTTGATATCTCTGCTGGATATTATCTTATTGTTATGAGAATTGAATACCCTATAGCCTTTGGCATCACTGCATTATCCAATTAGCACTTCAACCTCTATTTTTTGGCTTAATTTATCCCTCTTTACATCAGGTATATGGGTATAACAAAGACTTCCAAAGACCTTCAGGTGAGAGACATCTGGTTTCATCTATACTAGGCCTCAAATGGTGTCTTCCTGTCTAGAGATTTAGTAGGTAACCTATTAAGTAAATAGACTGAAGTATTTACAGCCTCAGCCCAAAACTCTTAGGTACCTTTCTTTCCAACATCAGATACCTAGCCATCTCCATAACCGTTCTATTTTTCCTTTCACAAACACCATTCTACTGGGGAGAATATGGAATAGTCAGCTGATGTCGTATTCCCATATCTTCACAGAATTTATCAAATTGATTGTAGCAATATTCTGTCCCATTCTCTGATCTTATAGCTTTTATTCTGCAATTGCTTTCATTTTCAACCAATTTTTTAAATTCTTGAAATACACCAGTAACTTTAGACTTCTGACTTAGAAAATATACCAGCACATCCTTGTTAAATCATCAATGAAAAGCACAAAATACTTGCTGCTATTTAAAGTAGGAGTTCTCATTAGACCACATACATTAGAATGGATAAGCTACAACTTGTTTGAAGTCCTTCTCGACTGATTTTTAGGAAATGGCAACCTAGTTTGCTTTCCTAATTGACAGATTTCATATACACATCTATCTTCCTTATTGATCTCAGTTAAGTTTTCAACTAACTCCAAATCATGTAATTATTTAAGTGAAGTGTAGTTAGCATGCCCAAATCTTTTATGCCATAGTGAAGACTCAATGACAGTACTTGCAAGTACCTGATCACCTACAGTTTTCCATTCTAAAGGGAAGCTTCTATTTCTCATGCTAATAGTCATCACTTCTTAATTTTTTGAATCAAATATAGTGCATCTCTTGTCTTTGAATACCAAGATATAATATTCTTCAATCAATTGACCAACACTTATCAAGTTTTACTCAATATTAGGAACATGTAAAACATCATAAATATACTTGGTACCTGTCAAGTTCTGTACTGAAATTTCATCAACTCCCTTAACTTCTACAAACTCTCCATTCCCCATTTTAACCTTTGATATGTGGCCTTCATCAAGCTTTACAAAAATGCTGGAATTGGAGGTCATATAG
>CAIGRB010092523.1:41016-57133 GCA_903798255.1 Fraxinus quadrangulata | reverse complement strand
GCTCTCATTTTCAACCCAGTTCTTAACCTTTAAAATACTCCAACAACTTCAGACTTCTGTCTCAGAAAATATACCCAGGATATCCTAGTTATATCATTAATAAAAAGTACAAAATACTTGCTGCCATTTAAGGTAGGGGTTCTCATTGGACCACATACATTAGAATGGATAAGCTATAGCTTGTTTGAAGCCTTTCTAGACTGATTTTTAGAAAATGGCAACCTAGTTTGCTTTCCCAATTGACAGATTTCACATATACATCCATCATCCTTACTGATTTCAGTCAAGTTTTCAACCAACCCTAAATCATGTAATTGTCTAAGTGATGTGTAGTTAGCATGCCCAAATCTTTTATGCCACAGTGAAGACTTAATGACAGTACTTGTAAGTGCCTGATCACCTACAGTTTTCCATTCTAAAGGAAAGCTTATATTTCTCATGCCAATAGTCATCATTTCTTGATTTTTTGAATCAAATATAGTGCATCTCTTGTCTTTGAATACCAAAGTATAATCTTTTTCAATAAATTGACCAACACTTATCAAGTTTTGATCAATATTTGGAACATATAAAACATCAAAAATATACTTGGTACCTGTCAAGGTCTGCACTGATATTTGACCAACTCCCTTCACCTCTACAAACTCTCCATTCCCCACTTTAACATTTGATCATTAGCCTTCATCTAGAGTTACAAAAATGTTGTAATTTGAGGTCATATGGTGAGTACATCCACTATCCAATAGCCACATTTCATCATTACTGCAGGCCCTTTTATTCATTATTGTGAACAAATGCTCCTCCTGTTAATGAATTTCTGCCACCTGAGCCTGTAGTGGATCCTGCTTCTCCTTTTGATTTTTACATACTTTTTGAACATGTTCTGCTTTGGACTCCTAGCCTGTACCAACACCATGTGGGATAATGGCCGATTTTCTTTCAATGAGGACATGGTGGATAACCTTCATTCTTGCCTACAGATGCTTTCTTATTTCTTCTTTTCAAGTTGTTGCTTTGTCACACCAAAGCTTGTTTGAGCTTTATACTTACCCTTGAAAAATAGAGCTCCTTCAACCTGTTCTTCTTGTCTAAGAAACCTCCTTTGCTCAATTTCTTGCAAAGTATTTATGAGCTCAGATAAGGTAATAATAGTTAGTTCTTTGGAATCTTTAAGTAAAGAGATTTTTGCCTCAAATTTCTCAGGCAAACTGATAAAAACCTTTTCTACTACATGCTTTTCGGGTAGTTCATCCCCTAACAACCTTATTTTGTTCATCACTTTCATCAACCTATCCGAGTAATATTTAACAGATTCAGCCTCCTTCATCTTCAGTATATCATACTTCCTTCTGAGAATGAGAACTTGCATTTGCCTTGTCCTTGCATTCTTCATGAACTCCTCAAGCAGAATGTCCCAAACCTCTTTTACTATTTCACAAGTAATGATTCTGGTAAAGATTGCATCAGAGATGGTTGATTGAATGCAAGACAAAGCTTTAAACATTTTTGCAACCTCCTCACTATGTTGCTTCAGTTGAGCAATAGTTGGATTTGCTCTAAGAGGCAGTGGTTCTGCTCCAAATTCTACGATTTCCTAGAGATCATAAGCTTTCGGATAAGCCTTCATCTTTGCAGCCCAAAAATCGTAATTTTCTCCATTGAAAGATGAAGGAAAAGGTGCTGAAAATCCACTGGAAGCCATCACTCTCACTTAATCGCTTGGCTAGTGAAGGTTCCTTACTTGTTTTCTCTCAGAATTTTGGTTCTTAAATTGGGTGAAAGAAGGATCAACATGGGAATTGAACTAACCGGATTTGCAAATAGCTTACCGGGTTTGATTAAACTTACATGATTTAACAGTTCTTATCGGATAGTGAAGTTATCGAATTTGCACAATGCATATCGATTTTGACACAAATTATCGTATATACAAGTTCCTTACCTGATATGATCCAAGGTGCCATCGAGACGAGGACAAGCCCGGTGAAGGATCCATTGCTAGTGGAAGAAGGACCGATGACTCGATCGAGGGTAAAGCGGGTGAAAGAAGCAATGGCATTGCTTGTTCAAGCTACAATTGACAATATAGCAGTCGTGATGAAGATTGGAGCAAGTTGCATGTTGGGGTCGAGGTCGGAATCGGGATGGGTGAGCTTGATTCAAGCAGCCGAACCTGGAAGCCGCGAGCAGTGGCTCCCCCGTGCCCATTTTCACTAGATTTTACAGTGGGTATTGGCGCCCCCGCGCCATTATACGGCGCCCCCGCGCCCAACTAGTTTAATTTTCCACGAATTTCCTTATTTTACTAGAATTCTATTTTTAGTCAATCTCCTACCTTATTTATGAGATTATGCACATTTATTACCTAATTTCTAGGGTTTGATACAAATACCATTCTTGTGGCATTCAAACATCGGACCGTGGGTTCTTCATTGTGATATCAAGGGGTTCAGCGCATCGTCGTTATAATTGAGTTTTTTGGTTCATCTTATTGGGTTCAAATCCAAAACCGGATTTAATTGGCGTTCTTGGGTTCCGCATCAATCTAGTTGTGGGTTTTGTAGTCATCGTTGCTATGGGGTTTGCATCATTATCGGATTTACTTTTTATCGAATTTACAAGTTACTCACCATATTTGCTCATTTCTTATCGGATATGCAACTTGCTCACCGTATTTGCAAGGCTTACCAGTTTCTTCTCACCGGTTCGCTCTGTTGTTTTTCTCTATTTTTCAACGATTTTTCAACCTTTCTAAGATCGATTTTTCGGCTTTGATACCACTGTAGGATATTGAACAAACGAGAGGAGAGGAAAAATGAAAAGTTTCATCACATTACGATGGTTTTTTAAGGCTGAATATATAGCCAAGATTTGATACAAAAACTTTCTATCAACAACCATACTAACTACTACCTCTAAGCCATACTTGACAATACTTTAACTTGTAATAGACTCAAACTAACCTAACTTTACATCATTACATTGAGTTAGACATAAACCAAAATATGTGATTAAGTGATAACCAAAACACTATTGTTCATGACAACAAAAGTGTCACACACGCCTAGCTTCAACAAAAACCACAAATTTCCAATTTTACTTATATATCGAATTTAGTAAAAGAAAAAAACTTCAAATGTTTTAACATAATACAAATTTAGAAAATGATAACAGAAGATTGTGTACAAGCTAATTTGAATTGATTATAAACAAAATGCTTCCTAGAGACCAATTCTCACAGAAAAAATGCCTCCTTTCAAGTCCCAAATTAAATTATATTCCTTTCATAATAAGGAAACCTTGTTACAAATAAGACCACTTAAGTTGAGTCATCCAATTGGGAAAAAGAGTCACCGTCTACGTCAATTTTTTGAAGAGGGATGAATTGTAATTAGTACTTATAATTGTCAAACGTATATTTCATCCTTTGCAAATATATTTTAAGGACAATTTTGACCAAGAAATGTTCGTAAAAATTGAAAAATAAAATAGTACAATTCCAATACGATTCATAGTAATGCGCACTCGTGATTGAATACATACTCAAAAATAATTGCATCACTTTCACCTTCTTAGTCTACGCCATCAACCCCATTCCAATCCTGGAGATGATACTGGATGAAAAATAGATTTCTTGAAAATTCTATTAGAATAATTTCAAAATATGGGCTTACCATTTGATTGCAAATTTTATGTTTTATAAAACGAGTTAGACGTATAACTCATAATGATACTATGATTAAACCCAATATATTGAGTGATTACTTGAGGCCTTTTACACCTTAGTTATATAGGTTATATCCTATGTAATGTGGTAATTTAAGTATGGACAGGGAAGATCTAAACCCTAATTAGGATTGGAGTCATTAATGAGAGGGCTCAATAAGTTTTCTA
Organism: Fraxinus quadrangulata; assembly: GCA_903798255.1. NCBI lineage: Eukaryota > Viridiplantae > Streptophyta > Magnoliopsida > Lamiales > Oleaceae > Fraxinus > Fraxinus quadrangulata. Next base: position 53,239 of record CAIGRB010092523.1, on the reverse strand, counting down.
TATATAATAAGAGGCTAGGTCCGCTTTTCACTCCATGTGTTTATTGGTTTGCTCCATTAACGACTAATACTTTTGTGAGGAGCAAGGAGTGGAAGATTCAGCTACTAAAATTTAATCGAAGATGTCTTCCTCAGATACATCTTGTAAACTATGAATTTAGAATTTTGATTCTTGGCATGATTGTTATTACATATAACAATTGATATCAGAGCTAACATGGTAAGATCAGAATCATTCATAAAAATAATATTCTTTTTCAATCACTGCCTTTAAATTAAAAGAAAAAAAAAAGATTTGGTGCTCCTACCACACTGACCTCTTAAATGGCAGTATTTGATTAAATGATCTTCTTGTGAGGAGATACTTTGTGTTACATAGATTCAGTATTACATACGTACATTGTAATATGATAAAATTTATAGTAAAGTGAAATCACCACCTAAAATACAATTAATCATATATATGGTAATATAAAAACCAATATTTCATGCCGTAATCTTCGTGATCTCATTGATATCATTCCTTAAATTGATGTGAACAATCAATGAGCATCAATTTATTGACAATAAACTAATGTCGTCCTCAAGTTAATGGCTTGGTAAACCCATTTGTAATCTAAACATTAGTGGTGGATGGGTAATGATGTGATCATCATAAGCCTCACGAATAGAGTGACAATCTAAATTAATGTGCTTAGTGCACTCATGAAATACTGGGTTAGCAATAATATGAATAGCACTAGTGTTTTCAGCATAAAGCGGAGTAGGTTCAAGTTGAGGACAATCGAGCTCCACTAGAAGACCTTGAAATCAAATAATCTCATAACAGACAGAAGGCATAGTACGATATTCGAATTAGTGGAAGTTTTAGTGACACCATTTTACTTCTTCCCTCAATAGGAAACGAATACACTCTGAAGAAACATACACCATCCTGTAATTGAGTGACGAGTATCCCTATAACCAACCCAATCAGCATCACTATAGTGTATTAACTCAAGAGAATAATTGACAAGAAATAAAAGACTCCTACCAGGTATACCCAACAAGTATAGAATAATGCGACGAACTGCAACCAACTGGAGATGTTTTGGAGCATGCATAAATTGATAGACTTGTTGTACAACAAAAGAAATATCGGGTCGAGTAATAGTAAGATAATTCAAACACCCACTAACTGGCGATATAAAGAGGGATTAGGAAGGTCACCCTTCTCCTTGCTATACTGCACATTCACCTCCAAAGGAGTATCTACCGAGAGACCATCCTAAAGTCCAACAAAAGTAATTAACTCTTCCATATACTTATGTTGATGCAGATAAGTTCGGCTGGACTTGAATGCACCTCAAAACCCAAGAAAGAAGGGACGTAAATCCTTAATATCGAAAAAATCCTTCAGTCGGTTTTGAAGTTGAGATATCAATCCAGAGTAAGACCCAATAATAACAATATCATCTAAATAGACCAAAAGAAGCACGGTACCCACTATGGTGTCCGAGATGAAAAGAGACGAATCATATTTGCTCTAGGTAGATTAGAAACACGAGAGATTAGAGCAAACCTTGTCAAATCAAGCACGAGGAGCTTACTTCAGCCCAAAAAGTGAGATTTTTAGCTGATACACATTGGAATATGGCAACGAAAAAATGGCATGTACGATGTGTCATATAAATATCTTCCTGAAGCTTGTCTTGTAAGAAAGTATTCTTGGCATCCATCGTGACAATGACCTTTCCCTAAAGGCAGCTATTGCCATAACAGTCAGAACCATTATCATTTTGGTAATAGGTGCAAAGGTCTCTTAATAATTCGTTACATATGGTTGATGATTTTCAAGTGCCACCAATCGACCTTTATAGTGCTCTAGCGATCCGTCGGAGTGGAACTTAATAGAATAGACCCATTTACACTCAATAAGTTTGATGGCATGAGGTTAAGGAACAATATCCCAAATGTAATTCTCTTGAAGAGCCTAAAGTTTTTCATCCATAACTTTTTCCCAACAAGGTAAGGTAAACTACCTGAGAATAAGAAGTAGAAATTGTGATATGTGATAATGTTGTAGAGTAACCATACCAATCAGGAGGACAAGTAATAAGAGTGGATTGCCTAATAGCAGCAAAATTTGGAATGGGATTAAGGTCCGGAAGGGATGGTGGGGCCGTCGTCCCTAATAAACCACACCCGATTTAAGACGTTCAATAGATCGAGAGTCATCATCAAAGTTAATGAGTGGAGCTAAATCAAAAAAGGCCACAACATTTTGCTGGAAGAAATACTGATTCTCAAAGAAAACCATATTCAGAGATATACAAAACCGATTAGCAACACCATCATAACAGACAAATTCTGAGCAATATGTAACTGATAAAAGCACATCGTATAGATTAAGAAGCAAGCTTATGACGTTTATGAAGAGGCAGATGCACAAAGCAAACACACCTAAAAGCATGTAACATATCATAACTAGAATGTGTACTACATAGATGGAAATGAGGCGAGTCAAAGTGAAAATACTGAACAGGAAATCGATTAATCAGGTGTACATCTTTGGAGAGAGCTTCGACCCAAAATCTAGGCAGAACCAATGAGTCCAAAAGCAAAACATGAACAACATCTAGCAAGTGACGATTCTTTCTTTCGACTACCCCATTCTACTGAGAAGTATATGACAAGTTTCGCTGAATGATGTTCCTGTATGTATTGCCTTCAATTTATAGAATATTACAAAGATATACAAGGGAACATTATGAAATCTCTGATTCTATATAGGTTATAAATGGAAATTAATAATTAAATTAAATAGTGAATATCCTTTGATACCCCCCTCAAATTGATGTTGGTTAGTCTACAAGCATTAATTTGCTAACAAGAAAGTTATAACGATGGCAAGTAATGGCTTTCAAATCATAGGCATCCTAGATGTAATGATGGTCAACTTCAATATGTTTGGCACGTTCATGAAACACAAGATTAGCCACAATCTAAATAGCACTAGTATTGTTACCATGGAGTGGTGTAGGCTATGACTGGGAAACTCCAAGTTCTGCGAGAAGACCCCGCAACCATACAATCTCAGAACAAACAGCTGACATAGCACGATATTCAGCCTCAGTGGAAGACTTAGAAACACAATCTTGCTTCTTACATTTCCAAAAAATGAGAGCATTACCTAGAAAAATACACCACCTAGTAGTTGATCGACGAGAATCAAGGCACCTAGCCTAATCAGCATCACAAAAAGCGATGAGCTCAAGAAATGTCCCTCTAGGAAAGAACATACCATGATGAGGAGTCCTAATAAGGAACCGAATAATGCGACGAATAGCTCCCAAATGTAGATGATGAGGAGCATCCATAAATTTTCTAACGGTATGAATGGCGAAGGAAATATCAGGACGTGTAATAGTGAGATAGATAAGACTTCCCACCAACTTTCGATATAGAGTAGGGTCCGGAAGAATTTCTCCTTCATTTTTACGATATTTAACATTAAGCTCCAACGACGTATCAATGGAGGAGGCTTCAGATAAATTAGCCAATTCAATCAAGTCTTGAATATACTTATGTTGATTCAAGAAAATACCATGTAGTGTTTTATGGACTTCCAATCCAAAGAAATAAGTAAGATGACCTAGATCTTTCATATGAAAAATTGAGTGAAGATGCTGCTGATGTCTCTGAATAAGGATGTGATTAGATCCAGAAATAATAATATCATCCACATATACTAACAAACAAATGATTCTATCTATACTCTTGTGAAGGAATATGGATGCGTCATACTGACTCTGAGTAAATGTAAAATCCAAAAAAGTGCGATGAAACTTGTCAAACTATGCTCTAGGAGCTTGCTTAAGAACATATAAGGGTGTTTTAGTTGAAAAACAAAATCTACTGAGAGAAGAGGCATACCAGATGCTAGTTTCATATAAATATCTTCCTTAAGGTCTTCGTATATGAACGTCTTCTTCACATCCATTTGATGACTGGGAAGCGGCAAAGGATAATAGAAGACATACATTGGTCATTTTAGCTACCGGAGCAAAAGTCTCATCATAATCTATTTCATATTCTTGGCGGTTGCCTAAAGTAAGCAGTCGAGCCTTATAGCGCTCAAGAGAACTATTAGAATGAAGTTTGACAGAGTATACCAATTTACTCCCAATGGGTTTCATAGTCAGTGGACATGGCACAACATTCCAAGTTTGGTTGGCCTCAAGAGCCTCAAGTTTTGCTTTCATCGCTTGTCGCCAACACTCTTGCTCCATAGCCTGTCTGTAGGAGAAAGGAATGGAAACTAAAGTAAATGTAGTAGACATAGAACTATGGAAGGAAAAACCATACCTATCTGGTGGTCGAGAAACACGAGAAGTACGATGAAAAGGAAGTGACAGATCATTCGGTGAAGGATCTGATGTCGTTGGTGGAGGATTGGGGGCTTGGGAGAGTAGTCGTCTAAGAAAGAAGCTCGGAACCAGTGGCTGGTACAACATCCCTAGGAGTGTAAACACACCCCAGCTTGTATCGTGAGAATTCTGTAGGAAAATCAGGTAAAACAAAAAATATAGGAGAAACCACAACTTCGGAATTGAAGAATGATTGTTTTTCAAAGAAAATAACATTACAAGAAATTCGGATTCGTTGTGTTGTAGGGTCATAACAAATATACCATTTTTGGGTTCTACTATATCCTAAAAATGTACACTTGATAGATTGAGGAGTGAGTTTAGTCCTTTCACGAGATTGTAAGTGAACAAAACACACACAGCCAAAAGGACGCCGATGGGAATATGTGGGATAATGACCAAAGAGCTTATAAAATGGAGAACCATTATCAAAGGTGGGAGAAGGTAACCGATTGATAAGATGTACAATGGTAGATAATGCTTCACACCAAAAATGAGATGGAACAGAAGATTCAATCAGAAGAGCTCGAACCATATCAAGAAGGTGACGATTTTTGCGTTCTGCTACCCTGTTTTGTTGAGGAGTAGAAGGACAAGATTGCTAAGAGATAATATCTTTGGATTGTAAAAAATATTGAAATGTATTTGACATATATTTACCTCCAGAATCAGATCTTAAGATTTTGATTGAGGAGGAAAACTGATTGTCAATAAGATCAAGGAAAGCTTGAAAGATAGAAAAAACCTCACTCTTTGCGTGAAGAAAATAAACCCATGTGAATCGACTATAATCATTGATAAATGTAACAAAGTATTTATAATGAGCATGAGACACCACAGGTGTAACACCCCATACATCACTATGAAAAATTGAAAATATGTAAAGTATGAGAACCTTGAGATGGGAATGGCAAAACTTTACTTTTAGCAAGTTTACATGAAGCACAATCAAGTGAGACAGATGAAATCGAAGCATAATTCTTATTACCAAGTAAACTGGAATTTAACAAATGTTGTAACACATTAGAATTGGGATGTCCCAATTTCGTATGCCAATCAAAGATATCTAAATTAGTAGAATTACAAAAAATAGGAAAAGAAGAAACATGCTTCGATGAAATAGGAAAGATATGCCCCTCTTTAGGCCTCCCTCATGATCGTCCTCCCGGATACCTGATCCTGCACATGACAACCAGAAGCAGAAAAATATATAGTATAATCGTTAACAAATTGGCCAACAAATAGAAGATTAGTGGATAAATTAGGAGAGACTAAAACATTAGCTAAATCTAGTGATATATCACCCACTACTGAGATAGGAAGTGTGTTACCATCAGCAGTGTGTATTTTGAGAGGTCCATTATATGGCCTAATGTTACTAAGTAATTTAGGATCACGAGTCATATGTTTAGAAGCACATGAGTTTAATAACCAAGAAGAACGAGCATGTTGTATATTACTGAGATACCTAAGGCAAACAATGCATAGACAACCGTTTGTTAAATCATCTCAGGAGTGATAGGAGTTTGAAAGGAACTAGGAGAAATTGGAACTCGAGTGAGAGCAGATAGCGGAGCAGAACTAGAGGTTAAAGTGGCAGCAGCAACATAACTAGCTCCAATCTTGCGTGGAGGACGAGTAGGACACTCTTTAATGACATAGCTTGGTTTCTTGCAATAAGTACGAACTTTTCGAGGACACTGAAGAGCCATCTGACCAAACCCCTTACAGTTGTAACACTGCACACTAGACATATCCCGATGTTTGTATTTTCCTTGGCCCACATATGCAACAGGAACCAGTGCTACGAAATTTTGCTGTCGGTCCAAAGAATTAAGAGTTATAAGACATTGTTCCTCCCTCAGTAATTCACCCAAACAAATATCCAATTTTGGAATAGACTCGCGATTCATAAAACTGGATTTGACAGATTCAAACTCAGTACTCAATTTCATAAGAAATTGATCTCTCTTGGTAACGTCGTGTATAGATTGTACAACTTCCAAACTCTCTGGTGAAATCGAAGCATAAATGATATCTATATATTCAGCCTAAAGGTTAGAAAATCTAGAATAATATTCTTCAATGGAGCGAGATTCCTGAGAAAAATTTGCCAATTCAAACTCCAATTGGAGTCGCCGAGCATTGTTACTATGAGTATAGACTTTCTTCAAGTATTCTCACATAGAACGAGCTAACTTATCGGGCCTGAGATTAAGAACAATATTAGCCTCAACAGTACCGATAATCCATGCCATAATTTAGGAATCCTTGGTTTTCCAGGTAAGACACTTTTCCTTTTCTTTCTCTTGATCAGGAGGCGGAATACTTCCATCAATAAGTCCCCACAGATCTCCTTTCCCTTCAATCAACAACTGAAAATGAAATGCCTATGACAAGTAATTCTTCCCATTAAAACGAATACAAACAGAGTCAATCTTCTCACGTGACAGGGTGAAAATAGTTTATAGGCCTCCAAAATAAATTAATCACAGTCCACCAAGCAAATGCTGCCCAAGCCCAACAAATTAGTCCAACAAAGATACAACTAAGAATTAAATTGCCCAAACCCAACAAATTAGCCCAACAGAGATACAATTAATAATAAATTTCCCAACCCAATAGCCCAATCGATTCAAGCCCAATACCTTAAAAGAATGCGGCCCCAACCCAATGGCCTAACAGATTTGTTTTGGCCAGAAAATTAAAACACAATTTAGGCCCAAGAAAACCCACTTACAACGATGATGTAACGGGGACAAAAAGAAGAAATGCTACCTACGACGAAAACTAGAACGAAGAAGAAACGTTGCCCCACGAAGGAAATGGGAACAATGGTCCGACCTAAACTTAAAACTCGACTAGCCGAAAATTTGATGAAGACACCGACGTTGGAGTGATCTATGAAGCCTAAAAAATACGACCCCAAAAAAACATGTGGAAAGCTCTGACTCTTACCGTAAGCAAACGATCGTTGAATTATGAGCCCCAATCGTCGATTACTACGAACGGAGGTGATTACAGCCTGCCAGAAAATCGCCTGAGATGTCGACCTCCGAATACTATGAACAGAAAGCCACCACTACAAATCACACACACGAGTAAGTAATTTCAGGGCTCTGATACCATGATAAGTTTTGCTGAATGATGCTCCAGTATGTATTGCCTTCAATTTATAGAATATTACAAAGATATACAAGGAAATATTTTATACTATACAATCAATGAAATCTCTAATTCTATGTGGGTTATAAATGGAAATTAATAATTAAATTAAATAGTGAATATCCTTTGATAGTATATGAACAAGAGCGCTGAGAAAGAATACCCATTTGTTGCAAGAAATTCCGACAATCATGAGATCGTATATTTTTCCCCATTGTCAGACTTCAGAATCTGAATGCTGCCAAAGAACTACAAAAATCCTAAGAATGGTGCGACATCACTTTTAGAGCGAAGAAAATATATCTAAGTGTAACAATTAAAATTATCAATAAAGGTCCCAAAATATTTATACATAGCATGTGAAGTGACGAGTGTTATGCCCCAAACGTCACTACGAGTAATTTTAAAGCATTTATTAGCATGACTGCCATGAGTGAAAAATAGAAGAATCTTACTTTTCCTAAGTTTACAAGTATGACAATCAAAATTCAAATTCAAAAATTGAGACTCATCTTTATTGCCCAAAGAACCACATTTTAACAAATGAGACAAAATTAAAGTGTTTGGTGCCATAATCTTTTATGCCAAATCTCTTGCTTAAGTCCAACACTAATACAAGCTAAAGACACAGCAGTAGGAATAATAAAGTGTAATGAAAACAAACTTCCGACTTTAGGTCCCTTTGCGATCACCTTTCTTGACCCCTAATCCTGTACAAGATAACCAGCACGAGAGAAATGCATATCACAAATATTATCAACTAATTGATGAACCAAAATCAAGTTTGTAGATAAGCTCAAAGATACAAAAACATTATCAAAAGAAGACTCAATATCACCAACAACAATAATAGAAAGGGTACTACCATTAGTAATCTGAACGTGTTATGTACCAGTATAACATCAAATGTTATGTAAGGAATCAGAACTACCCGTCATATGATTTGATGCCCATGAATCAACAAATCAAGAAGAAGAAACAACTTGACTCTTACCTTGTAAGCCCAGGGGAGAGAAGGCAGAAATAATCATCTGTTGGACCATTTATGGAATAAGAATAAGTTGACTGGTGCTAGCTTGTGGAAGTGCTGGAGCAGGACCCTAAACATCAGCTTGAAATGCATTAACTTTTTGGTTTTGAGGTCGTGTGGGACAATCCTTAATGATATGTCCTAGTTGCTTACAATAATTACAGACTTTCTAAGGACATTGACGAGCAATATGACTGTATCCTTTGTAGCAAAAACATTGGAATGTACTCTTTCCCCGTCCTTGGGTAGCATATACAACGATGGCCAAATCAGATGAGGAAAAATCAGTTCCAATATTAGCTTGGGCAGCCATCCGTTGCTCCTCATGCAAAAGTTTACCCAAACACACATCCAATGAAGGAATCGAATCACAATTCAATAAATACGAAACTGCTCCCACATACTAATACCTTGTAGTGCTCATAAGGCCATTGCTTGGACCTTAGCATGAATTATATCAGATTATTCACTCTACAAGTTTAGAAAACCAGAATAATATTGCTCAATAGTAAGATTACTATGACTATAGTTGGCAATCTCTAACTCCAACTGAAATCTTCGTGCATTATTGTCTTGATAATAAATACGCTTTAAGTACTCCCACATCTCCTTAACAGTAGTAAAGGAGCATAAATTATTCATCATACGTGCCTCCATAGTCCCCAAAATCCAAGAAATAATACGAACATCCTTCATTTCGTACATACTAAAATCCTTACCATCTTCAAGTGCTTTACAGGTTCCATCAATATGACCCCTAAAGCTCATTCCCTTTTAAAAACATGTTGAATTGAAATTCCCATGTGGAATAATTCTTTCTCGTGAAATTAACACAAAAGGTTTCCATATTTCCTTGTTACAAGCAAAGTGGACCATACTAAAAAAAATCCCAACCTGGAACAACCCACACCAACCTGAAAAGGCCTACAAAAGTACTGAAAAACCCAACTTAAGTGGTCTGCCCACAACAAATTCATAGGCAGAAGCCACTACCACACTCCCAGATAAATAAAATACAATTAGCAGCCCACAAAAGGCCCAAAAGAATGATCCAATCAACCACACAAAAAAGAAAAAAAAAAGACAATTATAAGGTAGATAGGCCACAAACCAAATGCAGCCCAAGATTGTAAAGTTCACATTCTGCATGATTTAAATGATGTTGACCTATGGTTGATTTCATATTCAGTATTTTGATCATAACAAACAAGATTAATATTGTTTCTAACAATTGATTTTCATTTATGATAGTTCAATATTAAAATCAATCAAAAATTGTCAAAATCAACAAATTATAAATCGTAGTTGAAATGAAGATTAAAGTGGAAGTTAAGTATTCAAGTCAAATCATTCGAGATGAGAGCTTAATAGACAAACGTCAAGAAATAGCAAGATCAAGAGTATGAGAAACAACATCTAAGAAAGATCAAGACGAGAAGTTGAAAAGGTAAATTTCGAATTAAGATCAAACTTTGGATTTCTTAGTTTAAATATAAAGGTACTAATATTTCGATATTTAGCAATGAATGATAAAAACTCAAAAATCGTTTTATGTACGAAAATATTATTTTATAAAAACACTTGCATAAAATTTACTTTTCAGAAAGATAAGTGTTTCAATTTAATATTAAAATTTTTAAAATGTTACTTACCTTGAAAGATAAAGTGAAAAAAAATTGTTCAAAAACCCACATTTTTCAAAAAAAGCAAAAAAAAAAAAAATGAAAGTCGAAGTCAACCGACATTCGATTGACCAGGCGGACGTTCGATTCGGCAACGGTCATTTTTTTTAACCGTTCTGATTTTTGACACACAACAACTAGTTTAGTTGTCCATTTCAGTGGCGGACGTCCGGTTGGGTAGTCCGGATGGGTAGAAACTTTGGGCATTTTGACTGCTATAAATAACACTTCATTATGCATTCATAAACAACTAAAAGTTTTCTTGTAAAATATATTTGTGAAAAATCTTCTTTGAACTTATATTTTTACATTCATTTCATTTATTTTTTCATAACAAAAACTTTGATTGTTGAATCAAACTTCTTGAAGTATTTCTCTCATCAAAATTTTTCTTTTCTGTTTGTGCTTAAATTATTTATATCAATTTTGAAAAAGAAATATATTTTTGAAGAAGATTTTGCACTGAATTTTCATTTACTTTTCCACTTCTTCATATTGAAATGAATCAAACTTGTAAAATCATCATATTCATCAAATTTTCTTATTTCTCTCTTAATATTTAATTTATTAAAATTACTCATTAAAAGAGAGATATCTCTTGAGAAGATTTTTGAGTCTACATTGCATTTATTTCATCTTCATCTTCTCATTGAAACACTTTGATTGATTGAATCTAATTTTTTATTATCATAATCAAAGTTTTTCATTTAACGTTCGAGCTATCATTTATTACTATTCATTGAAGTATTAGCCTCTCTTAATACTCAATTTGTTTGTATTATTGATCAAGAAACGAATTTCATTGTAAAATCACTTTGATAAAGTGTGAGTCATATTAAGATCCTGTGAAAGCTCAATAGTAAGTCGTGTTCAGGTCCCGTAAATCTCAACATTATATAAGGATCGATGCTCGTTGTTTGTAAATCACCGGAAGCATTGTAAAGGGTTGGATTGTACCATATGTCAATCAACATAGTGAAAAGGCCTTGCTCGTGCCGAAGAGCTTGGTAACGGAGGACGTAAATCATTATTTTGGATCAAACCTCCACAATTATATCGTTTGCATCACATCTCCCTTTTACTCTATTTTATATTTATATGTAACGGAGGACGTATATCATTGTTTTGGATCGAACCTCCACAATTATATCGTTTGCATCATCTCTCCCTTTTACTTATCACTTTTATATTTGTACTTATTATTTGAATTAATTTATTTAGTCTTTACTTGTTTGAATCTAGATTAATTCTGCGAAAAAGTTTTAAAAACCAATTCACACCTCCTCTTGATTAGTTATTCTTGGTCTATCAAATGAAACCAACTGGAGAAGACAATTACACCGATTAATGACAATGCTTCGACCAACAACCCAGCCATAGATGAACAACAACCCACCAACAAAGATGAAATCAAACAACATTAATCCCAAGTAGAGGGCCAAAAATTGCTTACACCACAACGGAACAACCTCCAAGAGTCGCGATGCAACCGGCAACCTAAAACACACGATGGCGACGTCGACCAGAACTTGGTCGACCTAGAATTCCAAAGAAGACTTCCAAAAATCAGAAACTATCCCAAATGATGGAAGAATCTGAACACCTAAGGTCAAAGTAGAACAAAAAAAAAATCAAAGTAATCAAAGGATTCAGTGATGGGTTCCAAAGATAAGCTCTAATACCATGATAGTATTTGACTGAATGATCTTCTTGTAAAAGGATACTTTGCATTATATAGATTGAGTATTACATGCATACATGGTAATATGATATTGTTTATGGTACAATGAAATCACCACCTAAAATAAAATTTAACATAAATTGTAACGTCCCGAAAATTTAGAATAAAATTATTTGCTTTATAAATTTTATTTTATGATTTTTGAAAGTTGAGGGATTAAAATAAAGTATGTTTTAAATTTTTATGTCTTGAATGGG
>CAIGRB010092523.1:15382-28329 GCA_903798255.1 Fraxinus quadrangulata | reverse complement strand
AAAAAAAAAAAAAGAAAAAAAAAGAGAGAAGAACAATCACAGTGGAATTAGGCGATGACAGTAGATTTTTGTATTGTTGGGTTGAAAATTGTTGGTGGTTGTCATGGAGTTTATGTGTTGGTTGGGTGTTTATTGCAGGTTTGGATTTTGCGGTAGTGTCTTGGGTGTTCTGTAAGGTGCGGTCGACGGCTGCTGAAATTTTTTTATTTTTTTGTGCGGACGTCGGTGTGGCAGCAGGCAATTTGGGTGAATGTGGTAGGTGACACTGGGTGGACGAAAAGTTGGTATTGATCGGTTAGGTTGTGGCGATTGCAGGAGGTATTGGCGACGGTGACATGTGAAGTGAAATGTTGATGTTGTGTAATGGAGAATGCTGAAAGTGAGGAATTGAAGTGGAATTAGGTGATGAATTGTTGGTGGTGCCGACTGGGTTGTATAGGCTGTTGAAATACCCGTTGCAGACTAGTGAAGTGCTGTGAGTCCTTCAGTTTGATTGTTGAAGTTAGGTTTGGCTCTGACACCAAATTTGATGCGCGATTGGAGAAGAAAGCAGCAAGAAAATGGGGTAAGAAATCGGAGAGAATGGAGGAAGAAGTCGGAGGAGAAATCAGGGGAAAAGAGGGGAAGAGAGGAAACATGGCTGCAAGCCAAAAACTCAATTCATTTTTATTCATTCATCGTCTGTCGAATTACAATGAAAACTCATATAACGAGTAAGAAGAAATCTACTAGTGACGAATTGGGCCAACCCACAACTACAAGTCCAATAATAATAAAAATATAATTAATAAACAATAAAATAGATCATGATGTCCACATCATTTTCATCCGCTGCCTTCAAATCAAAATTCAAGTTTTTGACTGCCCAATAAACCCTGATGCTCCAACTTAACTGGTAGATGACAAGTTTTCCCAAAAATCAGATGATAAGGAGACATGCCAATATAGGTTTTGAAAGCTATTTTGTATGTCCATAAGGTATTGTGAAGTTTTTTAGACCCATCTTTTCTTGAAGAACTAACAGTCAGCTCAAGGATCTTTGACTCCCGATTGAAGATTTCAACTTGTCCACTAGTCTGGTGGTGGTGAGGGGTAGCTATACGATGCTGGACGCCATATTTAACCAACAAAGACTCAAATTGATGATTGCAGAAGTGTTTATCCTCATCGCTAATAATTACGCGGGGTGTACAATATCGAGTGAAAATGTACTTTTTCAAGAAATTTACCACCATCCGGGCATCGTTAGTTGGTACTGCAACTACTTCCACCAATTTAGAGACATAGTCAACTGTAATGAGAATATATTTATTTTAGAATGAGGGAGAAATGATCCCATGAAGTCAATTCCCGACACATCAAACTGCTCCACCTAAAAAATATTGTTCAAAGGCATCTCATTCCCTCTAGAGATATTTCTTATGTGGTGGCATATATCACACCTCTTCACAAAAATGTAAGCATATTTGAATATTGAAAGCCAATAGAACTCAAATTTTAGGATTTTTGCAGCAATTTTTGAAGCACAAAAGTGTCCAACATAAGCAGATAAATGACACTGCTCGAGTATCTAGTGAACCTCTTCTTTAGGAACACACCACCTAATAATCTGTCTTGGACCCCGTCTGTAAAGAATAGAATCTTCCCAAATATAAACTTCGAGTTAGAAAATAATTTCTTTTTTTGATGACTTGAATAAATTGCTAGAATGGTGTATTTGGCCAAATAATTAACAATATATGCATACTATGGTGCATCCTCCACATTAAAAATCTGGTCATCTAGAAAGATCTCATTTATATCCACATATTCTTTCTGCTCCCCATGCTCAAGTCGGGATAAATAGCCAGCTACTACGTTTTCACTTCATTTCTTTTCTCTTATCTCTAATCAAACTCTTGCAGGAGCAGTACCATCTGATCAATCTTGGTTTTGCATCCTTCTTTGCCATCAAATACTTCAAAGCTGCATGGTCGATGTAGACTATTACCTTTGATCTAACAAGATAAGATCAAAATTTGTCAAAAGTTCCTTCTCAGTGGTTGCGTAGTTTAGCTATGCATCATTCAGTGTCTTGCTTGCATATATCACATGAAAAATTTTATCTCATCACTGCCCTAACAATGCTCTCACTACTAGTTACTTGCATCACACATTAGCTCAAATGGCAAACTCCAATCTGGTGCAATTATTACTAGTGCTGAAATCAACTTCTCTTTTAAAGTATTGAGAGCCAATAAACACTCTTTAGAGAAGTTGAAAGGAACATCTTTGACGAATAGGTTGCACAATGGTTTAGTGATCTTAGAAAAATCCTTGATGAAGCGACAATAAAACCCGATGTGACAAAAAAAACTGCAACACCCTTAACTGAAGTTGGTTGTGGTAATTTCTTAGTAACTTGAATCTTTGCCTTGTCCACTTCAATCACTTTAGCTGGAATCAGATGCCTCAATATGTTGCCTTCTTGTACTATGAAGTGACATTTTTCCCAATGTAGTACCAAAATAGTTTCCTTACATCGCTGCAAGACCAATTTTAAGTGCTCTTGGCATTTATCAAATGAAGAATCGAAGACGAAGAAATCATTCATAAAGACTTTCATGAATTTCTCCACCATATCAGAGAAGATTTCCATCATGCAACGCTGAACTCTAGCAAGGGTATTACATAGATCAAATGGCATCCTACGGTAAGCAAAGGTACCGTAGGGACATGTAAAAGTTGTGTTATCTTGACCCTCGAGCACTATCAAAATTTGATTATAACCAGAGTATCCATCAAGGAAGAAATAATGGGAGTGACCTACCAACCTCTCCAATGTCTTATCAATAACTGGAAGGAAAAAGTGATCATTTCGAGTAGCAGCGCTGACTAAGCGATAATCAATACAAACTCTCCATCCTATAACAGTTCTTGTAGAAATTAGTTCATTCTTATTCTGTACTACTGTGATCCCCATTTTTCGTCACAACTTGAACATGACTAATCCATGCACTGTTTGAGATATGATAAATTATCCCTACATCTAAGAGCTTCAGCACCTTTTTTCTGACTACCTCCTTCATATTTGAATTGAGTCTCATTTGGCTATCTATACTTGGTCGAAAATTATCCTCCGTGAGAATTTTATGCATGCAATGTGTAAGGTCGATCCCTCTGATGTCAATAATAGACCACCCAATAGTTGTCTTATTTTCTCTAAGTACCTATAGTAGTCTCTCTTCTTCAAGATTACTGATAGAATTTGAAATAATGACATGCAATGTGGAAGATTCTCCCGAGTAGGCATAACGAAGATGAGATGGCAACTACTTAAGCTCTAACTTAGGAGGCTGTTGAATTGATGTCAAAGGCTTTGTAGAACATGTGCCTAACTATTCAAAGTGTGGTTGTGCCTATATGGAGGATTAGCTTCAAGATATCTTGCACATATCTCAATCTCATTAGAATCAGAGTAAGTAGATTGAGAGTGTAAAATATTCGCCTCATATAGATCAAATGGATTATGCAACTGGAAGGTGTCATGAACTGCTTGTCAATCACATCGATATGAAAGCAACTGTCTGACTCATTTGGATATTTTATGACCTTGAACACATTAAATGCGAACTGCTCTTCACCAAGCCTCAAAATCAATTGAGATTTTCACCAAGCCTCAAAATCAGTGGAATGTTCATATCCTCCACCATGTCAAGAATAAGAAAATCATTTGGGAAGATGAATTTATCCATTTTCACCATGATATCTTCAATGATTCCTCTTAGGTGCGTGATAAACTGATCAACTAGCTAAAGTCACAGTAGTTGCTTTAGCCTCCCCAAAGCTTAGTTTCTTGAAAACAGATAGTGTCATCAGGTTAATGCTTGCACCTAAATCACTTAAAGTTTTATCAAAATAACATTTACCTATGGTGCAGGGTACAGTGAAACTCCATGGATCTTTTAATTTGGGAGGTAGCTTATTTTGTATTTTGGCACTATACTCATTGATCAACATCACCGTCTCATGTTCGTCTAGCTTACTTTTGATAGATATAATATCCTCCAAGAAGTTAACGTAAATAGACATCTGAATGAGAGTATTAGCAAATTGGATATTGATATGAAGTTTCTTGAATACTTCAAAGAATTTTGTATACTGCTTGTCTAACTTGTGTTTTTACAATCTCAGAAGAAATAGAATTGGAGGCTCGTATGGTTTGATATGAGCGGTTGTCTTTACCCGCGGTATATCTGAACTCTCTTTGGTAGATGCATCTGTTGTATATTCTATCTGTTTTACATGCTCTCCATCAGTATATAGCGTGTGCCATCTGTCCTATCTCAGTCTCCAAGTTTTTGATTGCAGCACTTTGATTCTAAAGAGTTTCTCAATCTTTCTCATGAATTGATTATTTGCCTTCATGTACTGATTTGTCTTTTCCATAAAGTTACCAAAAATCTTTTCTAAGGAAGTTCTCTTCTCTACTTGTTGAAATTGAGAACCTTGTAGCCCATAAGGATTGTGATTACTCCAAGAAAAATTTGGATGCTTCCTTCAAAGAAGGTTGATGTGTTAGAATATGGATTATTTTGTTGGCGTTGACCCTTTTGTGCGTAGTCAACTTGTTATGTGTCTTGTGCAAGAATTGGACAGTTTGCTATGCTATGATCTGCTCCACATTCTTCACAACTTGCCCCCTTGGTCTGTACTGCATTGGCTGACTGGGACATGCTCTCAACCTTAAGATCCAAAGAGTTAATTTTTGCAAATAAAGATGTAAAAATTTCCATCTCATATACTACTGATGCTTTACTACGACCAACTCGCTCAGAAGCCCATATAGCTATGGTAGTAGTCACTTTCTCAAACAACTCAAACGCTTCATCAATTGTCTTCATGGATAAGGATTCATTAGATAATGAGTCCACCATGCTTTTGTAGGATGAAAGTAGACATGCATAAAAATAATGGACCTGGTGCCCTTCACTGATGCCATGATGAGGGCACTTCCGAAGTATGTTCTAAATCTGTTCCAAGCTTCATCAAAGTATTCGATTTCTGCCGAAATATGGATATGTCATGCTTCAACTTCGTAATCTTCACTTGTGGGAAGAACACGGTGCAAAATTTTTGAGTTAAGTCATTCCAAGTGGTACTATTGGCAATACGTTGTGAATCCAACCATTCAGGCGCTCTATCCCTAGAGTATGTAGAAATAGTCTCAATCTGATAACATCATCTGAAACCCCTTGATATTTAAAGTGTTGACACATCTCTAAAAATCGAGAGATGTGTGTAGATTTTCATCAGCCCTGCTATAGAATTGATGACCATTATGAAATAAATAAATGACATTGATTTTCAGCTGAAAGTTCGGTTGCCCAAATGGAGAATAAACAATGCTAGATTTCCTTTGAATAATTTGTGGAGTCATGAAGTCCCCAACTAACATATTCTATTCATAGACCACTGCCTCTTCATTCATTTGAACAATCAGAAATTCTGTGCCTAAGCCATCTCTATTTATTATGCTTATCTTGCTTCTCTTTGTCTAAGGTAAAATGTACGTTCGATTTTCGAATCAGATGATATCAGTTCACCGTCTCCCGAATTTCGCAAATGCCTGAAATATAGAAAATAGAAACACTAAAAAAATTGATAAAGAAAAATAAAATAAAAGCAAAAAGTTCGAATTAGTGCCAAGATAAATGAAATTAAACTCAAATATATTCCACTACAGCAATGCAAAACACTTATCACCAAAATATTCTTCGTTTAAAATATCACAACTTCACAGTTCTTTAACAAGTAATAAAATGGATTTTGAGTCCATATATCTGTTCCCATAGAGATTGTACGAATTAACTCAGCATTAACCGAAACTATTGAAATTTGTGATCTTTACTATTAATTAAATAATCTACCTATAAATGCAAGACCTAACGTAATTAAAATAAATGCAAGATTATAATTAAATGCAAGTTTTATATAAATATGATGATGAAAAGTGTACTAGGATCTCGAATCCCCTTATATCAAACCTCTTCAATCTCGAAAATTATTAATTTGAAAACACGATTCAATTATGAAGATCAATAGTTCTAATTTGTGAAAATTTAAATATCATGTGAAGTATAGTAATATATTTCTATCACATCGGTCTACAACAATTGACATTATATATAACTTATTTTCAATCTTTCAAATGTAAAATAAGCCATAAAATTCATACAACTATTACGTATATAATTGTAGAGAAAATTAAATTCATGTCAATCATTCAAAAATTGAAAACGTATTTTGAATGTTAAAAAATAAAATCAAAAATTAAAGATTCATGCTACAAGGTTCATCGTAATCCTAACACAAAAATAATCAATACTAACGTTTAAACATGTAAAAGTGGAACCGAGAAATTGATGGAACCTAATTTATTTTCCAAGTTGCTACTGCCGTCCTTCCGTCTCGTATGTCTTCTGCGTGTATGTTTTCTGTCTTCTTCCCTAAAACTCCTCCAACTTGCCGTGTGTGCCCTATTTATTTCTAATCAATTGCCAGTTGTTTCTTTCCTTCCAAACAGGAGCCCAATTTCATCATAATTCCATTCCTCCCATGATTCTGCCTCCGGCTTTCCTTTTTCATTCCAAAATAGGATTCCAATTAAATTGGACTTTCATTCCTCTTTTTTTCCTCCTCTCAACAGCCGCCTTTTGCTTTTGTAGTCTCTCTGCCTCTGTTTTTCTCCTCCTTTTTTTTTTTTTTTCCCAAAGCTGTTCTCTATTTTCGTTAAGTAAATCAATTCAGCCGCCCTTGTGTTATAGTCAATTTGGAATTCTAAATCTTCCCAATATAATTAAGTCCAAGCCGAATTAAATTTGAGTACCAATCAGTGTCAAAATTCAATATTTCGACGGCATAAAAACTTAGTAATATGATCTAGATATTTGTGCACTCATCAAATATCTTACAAGATACAATTTGTTGGATCGAACCAATTAGTTGTACTCTTCTAAAATGGAAGATATCAAATAGTAAATATTGAATACGAAACTCAAAAATAACATGGAAATTATTTTGATACGGTTTGGAGAAGGAAAGAATTAGAAATCAATTATGTAGAATTGATTTGGAGTGAAGAAAATGGAATTAGGAACGTCCTATTATAGATTTTCATGCATCTCTTCATATGGTCGCATCATTTGGTAAAAATCAATTTTAACCATTAGATTACATTATTTCATATTGAATGGTGTAGATCACACCCTATCAAAAGATAATGATTTTTCATTATATGCTTTTTTAAATAATCACACCATTTCGAAAAATGTGATTCTTTGATATGCACGATTTACAATTGAAGAGTCATGACTAATCACATACCACTGGAAACTTTTCCAATTCACACCTATAAATATATCTCAAATATTCCAACAATCCTTTACATGAATGGAATATGTCGACAGAGAACGAGAAAGATAAAGAAGAGTACAACTAAAATATAATGCATCAAGTTCGGTAGCTTTCACTTTGAACCTGCCTTAGTAAGAATCCATCGAACTTACTTAACTAATCAGTGAACACAACATTTTGAACTATCAACCACTATTGTAAGCCTAGACAATATATTGAACACATTATATCTCATATCAAACTTTGATTCTCTATTATGTTCATTATTTTGGTCATGAACCTTCTTGGTTCTGCAAGTGAGCTAGAGAATTCGTCTAAGTAAAATTCTCATAGAACTAGCCAAGTTCGCAATCACGTAGATAATATTCTATAAAGGATACACTACAATACTCCACTCGCACTATTTCAAAGATATAGAGTGATCTTTAAAAGCACATCTTATCTTAATCAATCTTTTGTATGGAGGAGTTCAAATTCCGAAGTACTTCTCGTCGAGTTAATAATAACTAGTTTTCCTATTGAACCTAGTTCATGGGATATCCAATTGCCAGGTAAGGTTTTCATTAAGTTGACCTATTAGTTTACTTTACACCCATTTCTCTCGACGCGCAATTTACTCTCTCTAAATAACTCATTTGTAAACGGCTCTGATAGGTTATTCTTTGATTGAACAATCAGTATTATTCCATTTGAGAGCAATCGCCAAATAGTATTGCCTACGATATGTTGAGACTTACCATTACACATGATATTATGTGCCGTTTCATTTTTAGCTAGTTATCTCAATCAAATTTTGTAACACGCATAAGTGTCATCAATTAGAAAACCTTTCCAAAATCTTTGAAGCCATCATGTTTCCTTCTAACTTTATTAAAAACTCTAATTTCCACACTGTCAATAATAAAACATATTTACTATTAAATTTTGAATCCTTGCATAGGATATTCAATTTTCAACATCGTGCACATTTTAAGTTTAACAAGGTATTAACTATAATATAGTTTATCATTTTAAATATTCTCAAATATCTCAACACTACTCCCCACAACCTTGGAGTGCATCGAACTTAAATTGATAATATTATGCAAAC
Source organism: Fraxinus quadrangulata (assembly GCA_903798255.1). NCBI lineage: Eukaryota > Viridiplantae > Streptophyta > Magnoliopsida > Lamiales > Oleaceae > Fraxinus > Fraxinus quadrangulata. The sequence goes on along the minus strand of CAIGRB010092523.1, from coordinate 19,844 downwards.
AACAATCCTACTCCACAATTCTGGATAAGACTTAACAACATAATATTCATCTAACTATATATAAAGTTCAATCGTATGTTTATTTATTGAATAAATAATATTCTATATTTAGTCAATAGATAAATGACTAAGAATGATCATGTCTTATGAAAGTCCATGTACGTTCATATATAGAACGGTCAATACTGATCACTTTTGGTTTAGGGTCCGTTAAATTTTATATAACATTCTTGTATATAAAAGGGATTTCAACCTCCTCCATTCCACATAAGGTAATTTGAAGAATGCGATTTGTAGATCATGCTACCCTATTAAGACTTGGATAGATCCAAATTCATCTCGAGAATGAATTGTTTGACCCCCAAACTATCTAGGCCACACTAATTTTAATATTTATCAACTTTATTTACATTCATCATTTATAGAGACAATCCTCATAATGATTAAATACACTTCTATTGTGCAATTGTAAGTAACACGATAATATAATATTATCTTTACTTTGAACAAATCATTTCACTTAATTTTATCAAATTAATTGAGACCATCCGTTAAATAGAAGGTTGTCCATTTAAAAGGGAGGACAATTCTATCAACCAATGATAGCATAATTTTCGACATGATAAGATTGTAAATATAATTTGAACACAACAAATTGTATGCGCATATCCAATTAAAAAAAATCAATTATAATATGTGCTCGATAACGTATATAATATAACAATAATTAAATTTTAGTTATTATATATTCTTATAAATCTCTATTTAAAGAGGCCAATAATCGAAACCCATTAATTTTCATGCAAAATGCCTTTGCAATTCCCTTGTTTGAACCTTATTTTATCAAAAACTCATTTTCAATAATATGTTCTCCAATAAAATAATTTTATATGTAAATCTAAAACTAACTTTTTCTTATTTTTTAAAACATCCAGAAAAATACTATTCCAAAATATATTTTCACCAAAATGGTGCTAAAAAAGGACATTCATTTTCCACGCAAAAGTAATATTTCACAATGAAACCTACCGTTTCATGGATTGTTAAGAAGTCGTGCAAACGAGAATATGACATACTATAACAAAATAATAACAAATATGTGATACATATTAAAAATTGCAAATTGAATTTGCATTGAAATTTGTTAATCAGGACATTTGTGATCCACATAACTTGTAAATAATCATAATCTAACGTGTACAAAAAGCATAGCCAATAGACTTACCGCATTCAATTAATACATTCTTATGGTAGGAAAAAAAAAATTTAGATATAAGGGCCGTTTAAAAGCCAAATTTTTCCTAGAACTTGAAAAAGAAATTTCATTTTCTTGGTTTTGACTGGTTTGATGATCAAAATTTTCTATGCCAATTGTTTTCTTTGTACCTGCTTCACGCGCCTAAGTTCCTTGTTTTTTGGGAATTCATTTTCCCACCAAAAAGGTGGAAAAAGGAATTCCATTTGCTTCTGGTTTTTTTTTTTAACAATTGAAAAAAATTTTATAATTAATTGTAAAAAAAAAAATCACTTTAATGGACAATTTCCATGTAAAACAAAGTCAAATGAATACTAAACTTTGATAAAAAAAAAAAAATTGATTTTTTAGGGAAAAAAAATTTTCATTTTTTTTTTTTTTTTACTTTTGGAAATTGAAAACAAATAACCAATTGTGAAAAAAAATTATCACTTTAATGGAAAATTTTCATGTAAAACAAATCCAAACAAACACAGAATTTAAAAATTTTTCGAGAGAAAAATTATACCAATCAAACACACTTAATTAACAATTCTCTGTAAAATAATTTCTAGGCATTTATTTTCCCTGAAATTCATTTTCTTTTTTTTCTTTCCACCAATTTTCCACCTTTCCAATCAAACGGATCCTAAGTGTCTATTTATCAAAATCAAAGCATCCGATATGCATACAAAAAGCATGCAAACATGATATAAATATATAACGAGACTAGTCTTAAGATTGTTGGATAAATTAGTACATAAATTATATTTCGCTAAAAAGAATACGTGTATACAAATATGGATAGAGTAACATCTTACCAAAAACCATGGTACGTACAAAATAATGAGCAAATCACGACTTATTCAAATGTAGAAATTGCAGAAATTTGAAGGAGTTAAAATGAAGCAAGGTATGCGAATGCAAATCTCCTTAAAACGGATTTCGTCTCCTACATTAGTGCTAACGTGATCTACTGGAGGTCTATCTCTCAAGATACAACGCTTATTTAAAATTAATATAACACAATATTAATTTTTCAGAATGAACTAACGTTTGACTGTACTCTGTTAGAATTGAAGATATCGAATACAAACAAAAATAATATAGAAATTATTTTTACATAATTTGGAGAAAGAAAAAATTAGAAATCAATTATTAAGAATTGATTTAGAGTGAAGAAAATTAAATTAGGAGAATCCTATTTATAAATTTTCATGTGTCTTTTTCCAATGGTCACATCATTTAGCAAAAATTAGTTTTAACCATTAAATCACACCATTTCATACTTAATGAGGTAGATCACACCCTATCAAAAGGTCATGATTTTTTTTTATCATGCACCATTTTGAATAGTCACACCATTTCAAAACAACATGACTCTTTGATATGTATTATTTGCAGTTGAAAAGTCATAATTACTCGCTTATCAATTGGAGACTTTTTCAATTTAGACTTATAAATATATCTCAAAAATTTCAACAAGAGATACTATACGATTGTTGAAATTTTTAGTAGATTTTGCTAAAATTTTATGGAATGTATGATTGAAAAATAGTGTATCCCATAAAATGTATTGTCTTTACCTTAAATTTTAATCAGTATTTTTTTTTTTAAATCTAACGAAATTGGAGCTTTATATATATACATGACTTCCTCAAATAGGTTTTTCTTAGACGAGAAGTTTTCGAAGAGTTTGATGATGAAGTTTCATAGAAGAAAACGAAACAAATTTTGTATTAAATTTTGACATAATAAATTTTGACAAAATTTATAAAATGTTTTGCCCTTTATCCGAGTTTGAGATGGATATATTCATCATTTTTAGGGGAAGACGTGGATGGGCGGCATCTTTTTCGCTTTTAAATTAAGGAATGGAAAGGAGGAAAAGGCTTTTCTTGACATTAACGTTAATTATAAGCCACATAATCGAGACTCGATTTGATGTGACAAACAAATCTAATATTCTATAATAATTTGAATAATCTTCTTTTTCCCTTTTTTTTTTTTTTTTCTGTATCTGAATTTATTCTAGGCTCACTTTCAGAAATTTTTTACTTTTTTTGTCATGATTAAATCATTAAATTAATCTGTCAATTAAGTCGCTCCATACAAGTTTATTAACTTGTGAAACAAATGCAATGATGTTTTGTATCACGATAATATTTATTTATATCATGTACGCATATAGATTAAATTTATATACTCTAAACACTGTGGGGGTGAATAGTTGGAGAAAACCCAGAGCTCGCTTACAAAAAGTGAAAATTGAAGCCTATCAATCTCGGGTTAGTAGACACTCTAAGATAGAGCGAGAAAAATGAAATTTGATTAATTCAATTTCTAAGATTTTGGAATAATTAGAATGTTTCTCATTCGACAAGTTAATATTTTTAAGATTCGTTTGACATGACTTTTGAGAAATCAAAAAGGGCTTTTCATATCCAAAATTTGTTTTTGGATCCGTTTGATAATATTGTGAAAGTTCTTCTTCTAAGTTGAAGTGCTTTTAAAAAAAGTTAGTTCAAAGTGATTTTCTCTAAAAGCATTTAAGAAATAAAAAGTTTTTTCAAAAATTAATTTCTAGAAAAAATTTAAGGTAACTTTTTTCAAAAGTTCTTCAACATGACATGAAGTAAAATCAAAAATAAAAATAATTCCAAACAGGCCTTAGAAGGAACAATTTAGTTAAAAAATAATTATTGACATCGAAATATTTTATTATAAATTACGAGTCGTTGTCATATATTCAAAGGTCGATGGTGCAATCTTGTAAACATCGATTTCGATAATTTCAAGCCCTCTGATAGGGAATTAATGTCAAAATATTTGACGAAGCATGCATGATTCACGCCTTCTTCCATTTCTAATACTTAAAAAAAAAAAAAAAAAATTGCGATCGATATCTCCAATCTAATAATATTATATAAATAGATGTTCAATCTTTAATTTATGTCATTTTTTTATGTTTTTTGTTGCGTTTGGTCCCGAACAAATTATTTCTGTCCATGTTGCCATTAAAATATTCGGAAATTTGCACTTTTCATCTCCAACTTTTGCAAACTTTAACTAATCTAACTTCAATATTTTTTCATATTCCCAACCTTTCACTTAATTACAAACAGGGCGTAGGGAGCCCTACCCTGCCACCAACCCATTTAATTTTTAATGTTAAAAAAAAAAAAAGAAAAAAAAAATATATATATATAGAGAAATTCTTTCGTTTGT